>JAWPHD010007296.1:0-130994 GCA_037043455.1 Cyrtodaria siliqua
CACCAACCTATATCCATATTATAAGACTTACTGGCATGCAACAGACGGATACAACCACCAGTCAGCATAGACCCCGATCTCCTTCCCAAACACTGGGGACATAGCCTCTGGGTCATAATTTCCGAAGACACGTTAAGATCCCTTACCATATAAGCATATATACACTTACTGAGCATGAACAGACGGATACAACTATCCAACCGCATCAGACCCCAAGCTCCTTCCCCATCCCCTGGTGACATATTCCCTGGTCATAACTTGTAACCGTTGAGATACCTACCCTTTAACCATACTATACACTTACTGGCACTTAACATATCATATACAACCATCCAACCAGCGTACGACCCTAGGCTTCTTTACCACGTTGTGGACATAGCTCCTGGGTCAAACTTTATATAATTAGATTAATAATTTGATATATTTAGCTTGACTATTCGAAGGATCTTGAGGGGTCTATAGGTCAAGAGTTCATGGTCACAAAATGCATTTGATGTGTTGATAGGCTCCTAGCATCTAGGTTAATGTTTACGTCATGCATTTCTTAACATGTAAATAACTTAATAAAAATGTATCCATCATCATCAAACTTAAATACTTTAGTATAAATGGTGACAGATGATCGCATCTACTGAGAGTTCAAGAATCATTGCTGAAAGGTCAAGGTCACAAAGCGGTCAAAGATCAAATGCATTTACATATACTTTTACATATTTTCTTAAAATTTTCATCTTATAATATTTTGCATTATATATCCTTTGAAAAGGTTAATATAAAAATTAACCCCGTGTCATCGCAGACAAATTGTGGCCCTTGATTTTATGAAAATTCCTATGTTTTCCTTCTTGACACATCCGGCTCGCCCCTTGTGTTTTCACACTTTTTTGTTCTGATGGTATGCCGGGTGTATCATTTCTTGTTCCTCTTGAAACATTCAAATGGTCGAGCTGCGCTGTCCTCTGACAGCTCTTGTTTCAAAACTCGGCATATATATTTTACCTAAAAAATTGTTTTAACGTAGATAAATGCAAGGCTAAAATAATCGAGTTACGAATGTTTCAGTTTTTATACAAATCCACATACTATCTCTGCTGAGTTTAACTATAGTTGAGTATGTGAAAAAATGGTGTTATCCAAAAAAAAATATAAAGAAAAAGACAATATCCTATCTATGGAGGTGTGACTTTTCATTATTCAGTGGGAACAGCGGGAGACATAATTTAACAGATATAAACTACATATTTCTTGGGAACTTCTTTTTTCTGTATCCAAGATAAGAAGCAGAAAACAAGATAGATGTGTTGCACAGTGTAACTTAAAATTTAAGACAAAAAACTAATTAAGTAGGGATTTATAAATCAAACAAGGTTTTGAAATTTATCAAATGCAATACTTTTAATTGCATTTATTTTTTCAGTTTGATATATGTATTTATATATGTGGTTTGAAATTTAATCTTGCATTTATGAAGTAGTTTGGCATGCAAAATTAAATTTATTATAAACATTGTCAAATTGACTAGACCCAAATATGATTTCTTTTGTAGTCCATTCCGGTTGGATATTAAATTATTATTGTCATTCGAAAAATTTCCCAAGAATGTATTGGTAATATTTACTGACTTATCAATTTTATCTTCATTTTGTCAAAAAGATTTTTTAGCAGTTATTCTTTGGTTTATTTTTGCCTGAAACCATTGTAACCTGGTTGTCTTTTTGTACATTTGAAAAGATATTTTGAATAAGTCATTCCATTCTCTGTCTATATTTAAACCATAATGCCCCCATTTGGCTATAGATGTTGGATGTTATACTTACATTTTATTTTATTAAGTATATCATTAAATGGACGACAGCCTTTCTGTGTGCTTGTATAAGGGACACTACTGATGGGCAAATTCGATTTCTACTAAATAATGGCAAGATGAGAGAAATTTTGTTTTTAAAAGGATAGTCCCGTACTGCTGGCAGTCATAAGGCTAAATTTTGATACGTGTCACGCAAACATGAAATTAAAAAAAAAAATGTAGATATTGGATCAATAAAGAATTTAGGCATAAGACATGTTGTAAATTGTACTCATCTCTATGCCACGAACAAAAACATTACACTGGGACCCTTTGGAAATAAAATTGTGGTGTAAGACGTTTTCAAGCTTTTAAGCTGAAGACCAAAACTCAAAATTTCTTTTAGAATATAACTTTTTAATTAATACTTTTCATAGGGGAAAACTTCAGGTCAGTTGTAATGTTTGCTTACATATATTTGTGCAATCTCGTTAAAAATCAGACCCTTTATCACGCTCCGATACTCTTCAGCTACTAAAGCTAATTAGGTATTGACTTTAATGAGATTGATATTTGTGTAAAGTTTAAAGTAATTCCAAGTCCATTAAATATGATGTAAAAAATCACAGACATATTTAATAAACAGATACGAAACTTCCTATCTTAAAGGGACATTGTCCGTAACTTTTAGCTTATAAAACACCCAATAATTAATGTTCGCAAACATTAATACACTAACACTATTTAATATTTACTAATTAAAGCAAGATTGTTTAACGGAATGCAATCGCGGTACAAAAAAAAGCAAATCCACTTCGTGGGTTTGAACCCACAGCCCAAACCTCGCAGTAAAAATAAGTGTGCGTGAGCGTAAGTTGTCGGAACTCGCTCCGGACTGAGCTAAGCGGCTATACATATATACGCAATACATACTATGGTGAAAACCTAGTGCGCTATGGAAGTCACGTGAACGCATAAAAGGTAAATATTGTGGGTCCCACTTTATTTACATTTAATAATTAAAACTTTTTTTTTTCAACTCACGAATGTATTCCTACATACTTCTTAGGGTCTATCCTCATGTTTTCATGTATACATTTCAATGAATAAAAGTCAGACAGTTATTTGGTTATGCTCAATATCTGCTTACTTACGGACAGTGTCCCTTTAACCAATGAAGTAACCAAAATATCACGTGGCACCTTTTCCTTCTATCTGCTCTCTCAATTATTCACCGATTTTGATGAGAATACATCAAAAAGATTCATAGTGAATAGCAAAATGGTATTATAATAATTTTTTGTTTATTTTCAAAATAAAGAAATTGTATAAAAAAAATGTTTAAAGTTTAAAATGTCATCATTTTTCGACTTTTCTCTTAAAATCAATGTTTTGACATAGTCAAAGTTTCCATCATCCATCAAACTCCTTTTTTACTCTCATTGTAAGAGAAAAAAAATACTATCATTGGAAAGAAAATTAAATTTGTGATGGTATTTGACTTGAATGAAACTTGTATCTATAAAACTCTTCATGATATGTGTGTTTAAAGTTGGGAAATATTTTGTGAAATTTTGAACTGTGCCGCTTGAAATTTACACAAGTTTCATAGTGTCCAATCTATTTGTTATTAGGTCTGTGAAAAAATTAATAGTTTTGAGCTTCAGCATGAAATATGACAAAATTGTGTGTGTGAACTTGGGACCTAGTGTCTATTAATAAGAGGTCTCATATTAGTTTATACTTCATCCTGGCATGAACAAGAAAAAAACATTTCCCTTGTTAATTCACTTGTTTCATTTTTTTTTTAATTAAAAAATGGATCATTGAAATTTTAGAAATTTATGCATCCGTAACATAGAATGTTTGCGGGGTGGCACGAGGGAGAAATTACGGTAAATGGAAGTAATAACTGATTGCTATAGGGGAAACAACTGGTGGTTCTTCATTTGCCACATCAGAAAATGATCGAAATTATGTTCTTGAATTTATTTACTCAGGACCACGTTGTGCGTTTCCGTTGAGCCGAATAGACTTGAACTGGATTTTACGGCGCACCAACACATGAAAGGCTATATGCATATATACACTCAAGAGATATGAAAACGCAACACGGGAATTTCCGCTATATATTGTATGTCCAATATGCTGCTTTTAATCGAATGGTACATGGCTACGTAAGACCTTTCCTTTTGGAAAAAATACTAAAACAACAAATAATACAGCAAATAGTATTCCTTCAATGTTTCATTATTCACAGAGTACGCGTTTGGCTCAATCATGTGAGCAAACTTAGGATGCAACCTTTTGCAAACTATTTACGTTAAATACAGAACAGAACAGATATTTTATTTCGACTTATACATATAGTATCTCGTCATCAAAATGTAATATACAAAGTTTAATTAAACACATGACAGATGCATTAAATACAGTACTGAACTAGCTCAATTTTTCAAAGAGCTACTTCAACATTTATGAAGTTCTTGTTACAAAGTGTAGTGTGATTAAAACGTCTACAGCATCACAGTTGTGTCCTTTCTCTAGTAAACTGCAACTTTCTTTTAAAAAACATCTTGGGATTTTTTTGGAATATTATGAGCAATTAAGTGTGCAGTATATAAAATATATAGCGGAAATTCCCGTGTTGCGTTTTCATATCACTTGAGTGTATATAGCCTTTCATGTGTTGTGTATATATATGAAATTAAAACGCATTATGGCGGTGTAAAGCCATCCACAGTTCTTCAAGATAGACCCAGTTCCCTAGCATAGATTGGGTACTGTAGGTGGTCGACTTGTATTTTAATTGGGGTTTTACGGCGCACCAACCCAAAAAGGTTATATGGTGCCAACAGTAATAAACATTCCAGGTTCACTCTCCATTTAAATCTAGATAAAAATATGCAGAGTAGGCAGAGAACTTTCTCACCTGCAGAACTACCGAGTTGCTGCACATTTTCATTGCTGGAGCCACGATCATTGTCTTTTGCCACAACTGAAGTAGCACCTGACACACCTGAAATGCCTGAAACAATACAGTGATCCGATGAAGACCTTAAATGAACATGATAAAAAAATGACAAAATGAACATCAATTCGGGGTGAGGGTTGGGGGATTATACCCCTCTGCATGGATACGCAGTGGTCCTATTCTGGCGCTGGAACCACACAGGGCGTAAGTCGTCACGGTTAGTGTCTAGTTATTAAATGACCTTATTATAGTAAGATTTAAACGCCTGGAGCTTCTCTATAATAACACTTGTTGTATAATATAAACCCTCTTGACCAGTGTTGACCCTATTGTTTTGTTGGTTCTATTCAAAGTGACCTCATTGTATACAACGCTTAGTTAATAGTTTACTTAGTTCTGAACGAAATTATGGCTTCTTATAAGTATAGCATTTATCTTGCTGTCCCACTGCCTTACTCATCTTTAGATAGGTCATTGTGTTTGAAAAAAAGAAGAAAGTATAACAGCTGTCATATGTTTATACAAACACGTTAACGGCAGAGTATTTGTTTCTTACATCTAGTTTGTTATTATCATATACTTTATTCAATATTATGTATATCGTTCAATTTAATAAAGTTTCCTTTTAAAAGGAACGGATTGCCTGAGAACAGTGAACCAGTGCACGTATTCATAAAACAACTTAAGTGGGAAATTAGCTTTAAGCCAAAATTTAAGATTTTTACATATTTTCAAATATCCTTATTAACCTCTGAGGGACATTACAAACCATATATCTTGAGATATATATTTAGATGTAGGTTTTATCTATCCATAACCTTTATATTGTAAATATTAAGAAAACGTCTTAAGTGTTTAAAAAATTGATAAAATTGGACTTAAGTTAAGATTTTGCTAAGAAGCTTTATGAATACGGACCCTGAAATGTTATCGACTACACGAATTCTGACACACTATGCGGCATACACTACCAATTGTGTCATCTGTAAGCATCATACATCAGCTCTTATAATACTTATATAAAAGGAGCAGTACATGATTCTTACATAAAACCTAACATATGAAAATCATATAAAAGCTGAAAAAAATATTGTTTTATCAGGATCATATGAAAATGAATGCTTTACAAAAGAAACCTTTATGAATTTATTCTATGAACTTTATATGAAACTCCTATTATATAAATATCTTATGACAGGTTTATATGAGAATATTTATATTTAAACATATTTATTTTACATCGATTGCAACTTAGATTAATCACCCTTGATGGCTTCCTGGGTAGAACCAGTACGAAGCAATGTGGATTAATTATCTTGCTCAAGGATAAATAACGTGGTCGCGACAGAGGATCGAACCCACGACCTCTCGATCAGGAGTTCGGCGCTCTACCATTGGACCACGCACTCCACTAAGGAGAATCATATGTGGCTCCGTTTATAAAAGTATATGAGAATCATTCTCATATGATAATGCAGTAACATGTTTATTATATGTGGCAAAATTGCCTATGTAGCCTCTGTGGCACCGCTAAATACCACAACTCCGCTAAAGCCCACATACATGTCCGCTAAGTCGACACAAAAACAAGCCAAAGTCCACAAAATGTTCCGATAAAAAGTCCACACAAAATAGTGTCGCTAAAGTCCACAACAATATTTCTGCGAAAAACACTATTTTGAATTAACTGTTTTCTCATTTGTGAAAGATGTTTCAGCGATATGCAAAGCATATTTGCACCAGATGTAGCTTACATGTATAAATTATCAAAGAGTTTTGTAAATATTTGGCTGTAAGCATTATAGCGCATTTGTAGAAACCTGAAACGTAGGAACCTGAAACGTAAAAGTGTCAAATATGTAAAAATTGTTACAAATGTAAAAAAACAAATGTCACGTATGTTTAAAACATGCTACAAATATAACACGATTAATTGCAAATGTAAATAAATACTTTGTGACAAATGTAAAACAAAGTTCACAATGTAAAAGAAATTGAGTCATATATGTCAAAAACAACAAACAAAAAAAAACCAACACAAATGTAATAAAGACTTGCTTCACGTGCAAATGAGGTTGTAGTTATAATATCGTTATCAGTGGAGTTGTGGTCTTTAGCCTTATTATGCCTCGGTCAGATGAGATCTACGGGAGGTCCCGGGCCCGTAGGACTTGAGGAGCCGTACGGGCCTGTGGCCCGTGGGAAGTCCGTACGAAATCACCCTCCTGCGATTTTGTGTTCACATGCATACGGGCGGTCTACGGGCGTTCTACGGGTTCTCTGCGTCTTCTTACGATTTTTTGGCCACGGGATCGCAAGAACCCGTACGTGTACTCTACGGGTTCCGTAAGGAGCACGTGCGGGCCCGTGCGGATAACGTACGGGCTTGAGAACACCCGTACGATCAGCCCCTGCCCCTGAATCACGGTGCACCTGTGCTCTTGGAGAAGCTCTTCTGCCCCCTCATCTTGCATCCTCCTCTTTGCTTTAGCCTTCCCCTTCTTTGGACCCATGATATATAATCAAATGTAATATAAAAAAAAGATGTGAAATGAAGCTGTGAATGTGTGTTAAACTGACTTCTGACTGATTGCCTCATTCAAAACGCTGGCCCTTATATACCCGCAAGGACGCCGCAAACCGGCCGTAACCAGTCGTGACTGCCCGTGTGGGACCCGTACGGGTTTCGAAGCCCCGTACGGAGCCCGTACGGGGCCCGCAAGGGGCCTGTACGATTTTTTAAAAGCCGTACGGGTCCCGTGAGAACCCGTACGGGGCCGATAGGACCCAACACCTGCGGGCCGTAAGGGACCCGTACGGCCCCGCACGGCCCCGCACGACTGTCTACGGGCCTTCTACGGTCCCAGAATCGTAGAAAGCCCGTGTCTGAAAGTTGTGCATGTCTGAAAGTTGTGCATGCTCATCTTTCAGCCACGGGCTATACGGCACCCCTACGGGACCAAAATCTTCGAAAAATCGTGCGAGCCCGCACGGCATGCCGTGTGATTACCAAGGGTTCTTACCCGGTCATTCCACCGTTTATCAACTAATTGACATTTACAATCAAATATGTAAAGCTATTGATGAAAAAAGTCTACATGCATGGTATTTTGTGATATTTCAAAGGCATTCGATCGTGTGTGGCATAAAGGTTTAATTTTCAAACTTCGTCAACACGGTATATTAGGCAATCTAATTAAATGGATAACTAACTATTTGACAAATCGAAATCAAAGGGTCTTTGTCCAATCTTCCTTTTCAGAAATAAAATACTTAAATTCAGGTGTACCACAAGGTTATGTTTTAGGACCGCTATTGTTTTTAATTTATGTAAATGATATTGCTGATTCTTTAATTAGCACAACTAGACTTTTTGCTGACGATAGCTCTCTTACAGTATCTACACCGGACACTAAATACATGGAAACTGTTATTAACAACGATTTGCGAAAGATTTCTATTTGGGCAAAACAGTGGCTAGTCAATTTCAATCCGTCTAAAACGGAAGTTATGTTCTGTTCTCTGATAGATAGACAAATGCCAGCTTTACTTTTTAATAATACACAACTTACATACGTTGACCACCATAAACAGCTTGGAATAACATTTAGTAATGATGGGACCTGGCATGAGCATATTTCAAATATCGTATCTTCAGCTTCCAAAGTTCTCGGTTCAATGAGATTGATGAAATTTAATTTGAAACGCAAAACTCTAAACCAAATATATATATCTTATCTTCGACCTATATTAGAATATGCATCAACAGTATGGGATAATTGTTCTATTTATGAAAAGCATACTCTTGAAAAAATACAATATGAAGCCGCAAGAATCGTAACGGGTCTCACACGTTCTGTATCTATAGAAAAGTTATTAAATGAAATTGGTTGGGTTTCTTTGGAAGATAGGAGGAAAATACAAAAACTTATTTTAGTTTATAAAGAAAAAAATGGAGACTTACCTAGCTATTTGAACGAAATATTTCCTTCAGCTATATCCGATTCAAACCCTTATAATTTAAGAAATAACTCCAATTTTGTAACATTATCCAGACGTACAGAATTGTACACAAGGTCAAAATTATTCCTTCCGCACTTAAACTATGGAATGAACTTGATATATGTATTCGTGAGTCACCTTCACTTTTAACCTTCAAAAGCAAACTGAAAGAGCATTTTAGACCTCAATTTGTACCCAAATTCTTTTTGTACGGCGAAAGATACCTAGCAGTTCAACATGCCCGTTTAAGAAACAATTGCAGTAACTTAAACGCTGATCTATATATTAACCATCTAAGGGTTTATCCGATTTGTATTTGTGGAAATGATTTTGAAGATGCAGAGCATTTTATTTTCCGATGTAACCGTTTTAGGAATGAAAGGCATCAGCTTTTTACCAATACTCGCGAATTTCACGCCTTAAGTACACGAAAATTGCTGTTCGGCAATTCAGATGTCTCTGTCGATCAAAATCAATTTATTTTTCAAGAATTTCAAAAATATATCAAAAACACTCAACGTTTTCAAATCGAGTAATTTATTGGAAAAGTTTGTTACACGTAGCTGTCGGTGCTTTAATTCGAACAATATGTTGGGCGATTGTAGATGGGCGGCAGGGCAGGATTATCAAGTGGGGGTTTTCCCCTTCCATTTTTTTTCACCTTTTTGTTTTATTTCTTTCTAAAGTTTCTATTATTTTTTTTCAAATTCACCCTATTACAAATGTTATTACATTTCATTCCGGTATACATAATATATCAATATTGAAGGTATGGAGAGAACTGTTACTAATGTTGTTATAATTTGTAGTTCAATCCATTTGCGTATGTTATATATAAATATGTATTATCATATGATGTTCATTCTCTGTAACATAAGTAATAAAATATGTTTAAACCGCCCGGGAGCTTCATGTGACCGGGGCTTTAGCCAAAAAGATAAATAAATGACACCATGTATATCAGCGACCTCAGTGAGTGTCTAGTCCATATGACTATACTGTGCCAGGCTGTACTTAGAGAGTTAAAATGGAATATTGGCATGTATTAAAACTAGCTTTATTATTGAAAGTTCTGAAAAACTTGCAAAAGGGCGAAATAATTATTAAAATCGGTTGATAAACAAAAAAAGATATGATCATGTGAATGTTCTGTTGAAATGGATATGGAAGCCGCCATTTTGAGAACTACGACATAATAGTTCTAGATTACCATACATGGAGTATCCATAATTATGATTCTTTACTGATTTTGTAGGAAGGAATTTAAAACGTCGGTGTATTAATGGTTATGTTACCCTGAAAGTAGATCGCAATTTGGAAGATAATATTATATCGTGCTTAACAGAAATGTATGTAGTATTTAAAGAAACTAACCCGCCAAAGAACGACAAAATTACGCAAAAAAACTGTTCGTCAAAACTCTATGTGTTCAGGCCATATAATGATGTATATGTGGCAATTACAAGTATAGTTTTATTCACGGGTTCTTAAAACAACCGTTTGACGCTCCAGTTTCGGGGTTTGGTCTGGTGGTTAAACCCGTTTATATTATGTCTACAGAGTTTGGAATCTCAAAATATGTACGTTATGTATAATTTCAGTAGGTTTAGAAACGTTGTACATAACTATGTTGTAAAATGTAGTTGTTGTTGGCGGGATAGCTACTTTAAAAGACGAATATAGTCAATACAAGGGTTGGTTAATTAACCACTTCATCACATGAGATACTTTCTCATTATGTATGAGTGATCGCTTAATATAAAATAACAACGGAACAATAACAAAACTTTGTTAAATTTAATGTACCATAAACGCATGTTTGAGAGGAAAAAGACATACTGTTTGTAGCAAGTATTTTGATGAGTCACATTTTTATTTTTACATGTAACTTTGATGAAGTACGTTTCAGATTGTCAACCATGCGTGCAGCTGAATGTGTGTAAGGTGATTTATCGGTGTATTGGATGCGTCAATTATGAATGTAAAACACGTCAACATTTAGTACCGTAAAAGCTAATATATCTCATCACTCGTGCTTGAATGAGAATTCATGACAAAAATGAACAGTGCAATTTTAAACCATGATCAATTTAACTTGAATCATATATCTGGAAAATGTTGCAATAATTTCTAACCATTAATGGTTTCCCCAAGTTTATCGTCCCGTCGCTCTCACATTTGAGGCTGGACCACGTGCATTTGTGCGAGCGGGGATGATGTTGAATGTGATGTGAGGACCTCGGTTTGCAGTCCCATTCAAATGGCAAATACGGGTACTTGAAGTATTCCGGAATTTGATCATCATTTGGTTGTGGTTAGCACCACTTAGTGTGACTTTCCATCATGTCCATGTGACAAATTCATCGGTTTTTTGCGCACAATATGACCTATTTATGTGTCGACGTGCCGTAAAACACCATTCATTCCATTCCATGTGACAAAAATCAATATTATAGGTACCTTAAATGCACTAACCCACCAAATAACGGCAAAACTACACTACAAAATCGTTTATTCAAACTCTAAACAGGTGTTCAGGTCATTACATAATGTATTTGCGCCGATTAAAATATTGGTTTATTCAAACCCTAAACAGGTGTTCAGGTCATTACATAATGTATTTGCGCCGATAAAAAGAATTGGTTTATGCACGGGTACTGAAAATACACGAGATTGAATTTGCAGAAAATGAATTAGGAGTTTGTAACTCTTGGGACACATGGCAATCTTGAAGTGTTTATCAACCAATACAATTAGCCTCTATATTATTCTGTTTTATTTTGACTTACAGATATTTAAATACAATTTTGAGTTTTCATCTTTCTTCGTTATTCTACCATAGGATATATTATTTGTGAAATGTAATCAGCAGTTAGCAATATGCAAAAATAATTTGCTTTATACAATTCTTATAATCAATATTAATGACTGAAAAAATGCAGTTTATGTAGAAAAACTAACGGGACGCCGCGTGTTTTTATAAAATCAAGATTGTCGTGTGTCCCTTTAACTTCCTTGCGAAACAGCGTCCATTGCGAAATGACATATAAAATGTTATGTCTGAAGCAAGCACAAGTAAAATATATGGTCTACCATAGCCAGAAATATATATAATTTAATTTTTGGAGCAATAAGCCAATATAGATCAGATGCATTCTTCACGGGTCTTTTACTGAGATCAAAGTCACGGAAATAAAGGAGTTTAATAAATCAGAATTTGATGTTTTGAAAGTGAGGGTATGCCGTGACTTTGACTTTATTTGGACAAATAGCTTGTTAAATCTATTTAGGAATGGCACATTGGTAATATGTTTTCCTCTATGCAGTCGTAAAATACACCAAGAAAATATTTTAGCGATGACGGTAGCGTTTGATGTTTGACTTAAAATATGTTTAGCCGTTACGGTAGTGTTTGATGTTTGACTTAAAATATTGTCTTGTGGTTACCCTTAACTGTTTGTTCTCTTGTTGCTCTGACTTCTGCCAAGTCATTGAGTACTTGCGTCTATTCTTTTTTATATTCATATAAACATGATCATTTATGTGTTATGCTTATATTGCATATTAATGCTGTATTGTGTGTTAGAGAATATAATCTGGCGGGGATACCTTTATTTACAATGTTCCGTTTTATTGGAATGACACTATGGTACGGGTGAAGTTTGGTGAACCTAGAACCTGGTTTAAACACCCAGCGGTCTTTTCGTCACAGAACGTTCAAACGCCGTAGCCGTATTGTCAACCCTTTTGTGTTTGTTATGTCATATCTTGCCATTTATTCATCTTTGTAATTATTGTTTTTCCTTTTATTTTTCGTTGACTGTGGTCCTTGAATGCTACATTTCCTATTCGACTTTTATATCTACTCACCACAATGAATAGTATCCAGATGTTGTGTATGCATTAGGTAATGGTAAGTGAAGATGTTCTGCCAAATACAGTTGCATAGAAATTATTTCATGTAAATCACGAAACAATCTGCTAAATGTTTGCATTTAACAATAAATTACGTTGTCCAATATATAAGCAACGTATGAAACGTTAGATGAATCTCAAGTATGCCAGAACTGTGTCCCGTCTTCATAGGTTTTCCATTCGCAACATCTCGTTCACTTCTTCGAAGCATAATGAGCCGGAAGAATGACGAGATTGGCCGAGTTTTCACGACTTCGTAATATATTTCAAATTCGAAACAGTTTCACAAGTACTAAAAATATATCACAAAAGATACCTGAAACAAAATCAACGTATTCGAGCTTGGTTTGTTTATATTTAAAACACACTGGAGGCTTTGGTACTCCCCGTGCGTGTCAGCCGAACAATTAGTCATACGTTTTCGACGGCTTCATAGTTTGCAAACGTTTTCACTAAAACTATTAAAGCAACAGATAGTAAGTTATGCATTTATTCTCGGTATTATACATATATGGTACTATGTCTTGCTCTATAACCTTAACGAGACACACCATACAGCGAATTAATACATTATTCATGAGGGTTTCAGATGAACAAGTTTAATATATTATACGTAATGCTCATTTAACCTTGAACTTGAACGGAGCTTTAAAATACATTTAAAACCAGTTAATGGGACATACAGAGTATTCTGGATATCATATCAACGGTAAGACATTTTCTGACATATTTAATATTTTTCTATAATAAATAGAGCAGTATATTTTCTTTTCTTGTCATATACGCCGAGTTTTAATAAAGAACTTATGGAATGTATTTATTTACAGGGATCTATTGATCACATATGTCTATTAATTACGGTGTGTTGTTCGTTCAACCATAAATGATTGTTTACATAATGTATATTCCCCTTGTTAACATATGGTGAACTTTTAACCCGGAGTGTGATATTAAACAATCTAAATTGTATGTTTACAACTGTCTGTCAAATATGTAATACATGTTGTTTTACGTCATGTCGGCACATCATACGTTATATATTGTTCATTAGAAATTAACTGTGTTTACAGACAAAATGCCTAACCATTATTTGCGATTGAAGTCTATTAAAAAATATTATTAGCCGGGTTTAGGATACGAATATGTACACTACACCAGACATTACCAACTCGGGGGAGTCCGTAGTTAACCTAAACTCTAAGAAAGCGCTAAGTGCTCTCATTTGGTATTATTTTCAATTATATTCAATGGTATTATTTAATGTCAAAAGTATAATCAGCCACTGTATATTTACGTGGCATCGAATTATTTATGCAAGTAGGCAACACACTTCTGTCGGAAATCGTACTACTTGGGAATCCCGGAGATGGCAGACATTAGTTGGTTATGGTGTTTGGTAAAATATATACCCGAAATAAAATACCAAATGTGTACATGTAATAAGATAACAAATGTGTACATGTAATAATAAGATAAATATGTACATATAATAAGATAAGAAATATGTACATGTAATAAGATAAGAAAAATGTATATGTAATAAGATAAGAAATATGTACTTGTAGTAAGATAAATATGTACATGTAATAAGATAATAAGATAACACATATAATAAAATACCAATACCGTGATTTCCAGTCTTGGGCTGTGACTTCCCATATCCTCGGATTTCCCTATCGCCGGATTCCTCTATCCCCGGATTCCGGTATCCCCGCATCCCCGTATCCCCTCATTCCTGCATTACTGCATTTTTGTAAAAAAAAAAAGAAAAAAAAAGAAAAGAATATTGTCAACAAACCACTGAAACGTAATATAAAGTTATCGTTCAATGCAGAAAACACACAGTGACATATAATGTATTTAAGTATTGGCAAAAGTGTTCATGCAAATGGGGAAAAGGCCTTTGGCTGAAACATACGCCCCAAACAAGACTTGCATACCATTTAGACATACGTTTAACTAGTATCATTTAACAGACACCTTGCTAGCCTCGAACTTAACCCTTTCACTGCCACAGTCGAAAGCATTGATTTTACGACCAATGTAGACACTGGGCATGAACTCAGTCAATACAGAAAAAGCCTCTCTACAAAAACCGAATATATAACTCTATAGCATCATGTAGACACTGTAACATCGATAATCATGGAGACACTGTGACATCGATAATCATGGAGACACCGTGACATCGATAATCATGGAGACACTGTGACATCGATACTCATGGAGACACTGTGACATCGATAATCATGGAGACACTGTGACATCGATAATCATGGAGACACTGTGACATCGATAATCATGGAGACACTGTGACATCGATAATCTGTCGCAGCGTATCAACGATGCTATAGAGTTATATAGTCGGCTTTCGTAGAGACGCATTTTCTGTATTGACTGAGTTCATACACAGTGGTAGACCCAGATCAGCAAGTACACTATGTGTAGGCTGATAAGGGTTTAGATTGTTCGCCACACAACAAAGAATGTTTTCCATAACACTTTATATATAAAATATACCCGGAAAGTTTGAATTCGAATTTTAGAATACTACATTTGAAATTTGGCGGCAAAAGGTTAAAACAGCAAGTTTATGACGGAAATGCGTCTTACTTGCAGTATCTTACACAACTAAAAGACTGATTTTGATAAATTCCCTTTTTGCTTCTTTGACTAACTTACAGTATAGAAACAATTGCCAGGTAATTGCATGCTAGTGATACATATGGACTCACTTTCAAGTCAAGCGTCTCATATAAGCATGTTTCACTTTATCCATAGTGATGGGGATAATAGGGAAAGCAATGTTGACTTGAAATCACGGGTTCGAGTATCATCGGCATCATTCGAGTATTATCGGCGTCATTCGAGTATCATCGGCATCATTCGAGTATCATCGGCGTCATTCGAGTATCACCGGCGTCAGTGTTTGTTTGTTTTGCAGTGTCCGTATAGGCAGGACCCTTTTCCTCAGCCTTTTTTATCGGATAGGAAAGTAAACCGGGCGGTCGTCCACTGTCCTTTGAGGTCGTCCCGGGAACCCACTCTCTGGGGTGGCACGAAATAACCTAAGATACTGTGTAGATGGGTCGTTAAACAACAATTCATTAGGTTCTCATGCTTGTTGTTTGGCTTATTTGCATATGTCGTCATAAGACAAGGTTGTAATGTCACATTTAAGCGTTTATTGTGTTCGTTAACGTGGAACAAAATACCACATACTACGGAAGAATGTATAATTAATAAGTTACACATACATATAAGTCTTGTTTAAAGATGTAATTTAGCAGTCAATTAGCGATTGTTTGTCTCTTTAAAGGAAAGAAATCATTATTACAGGTGTAAATTAATAAACTTTATATAGCCTCAGGTCTTAATACTTTATAAGGCTGGTAGTTTTGCTTATTTCAGACCAACAAGTATGTGTTGAACAAATGTTCTCGATTCTCGGGCGCCGTAACCATTGGGATCTTAGCATTTACTCAGAATATAACCTTCATGTTCATTAACCACAGTTATTCATTTTCTAAACACTCATTCTCAGTTAAACTGAATCCCATTGTGTTGATGCAACAAGCAATTGCGAGCTGGTTCTCAGTTCCTTATTCGCGTCGAATAACAAACTGGTCTATACTCGTATGTTATATACGTTTGATGGACCCTGATCTGCTGGTAGTCTTAAGTATTTATAAACACTCCTTTGTAGGCCTGCTCCTTTTTCCTACCGAACAAGGAACCGGTAACGTGTTTTATAACAAGTGAATTTACGATTTACACTACTGAATAGACTGTGTTTTTCTGCTTTAAACTGTCATTTTTTGTTTTGTTTTGCTACTTACTTTCATATGGTTCCAAAAAGAACAATTAGAATAGGCAACCCATAACTGAAGTGGATTAAACCACAGACATATTAATAAACAGATATGAAACTTCCTATCTTAACCAATAAAGTAACCAAAATATCACGTGGCACCTAACTCCTCTCTCAATTATTCACTGATTTTGATGAGAATACATTAAAAAGATTCATTGTGAATAGCAAAATGGGATTATAATAATTTATGTTTATTTTGAAATTGTATAAAAATATGTTAAAATGGTCATCATTTTTCGCTTTTCTCTTAAAAGTCAAGTTTTTGAAATAGTCGACGTTTCCGTCAAACTCCTTTTTTGCTCTAAATGTAAGAAAAAGAAAAATACAACCATTGGAAAGAAAATAAAATTTGTGATGAGATTTAGCAAAAATGAAACTTGTATCTATAAAACTCTTCATGATATATGTGTTTAAAGTTGGGAAATATTTTGTGAAATTTTCGCACTGTGCCACGTGAAATTTAGATAACTTTCGTAGTGTCCAATCTATTTGTTATTAGGTCTGTGAGTTAACCTAGGAGTCCTAGGCGAATGAATGAATGTCTAAAGGCAAAGTTGGGACAGCGCGCTAAAGCCCCTACGTTGTGTTCTCTATCTGTTTCAAAACTAAAATATATTATTTGTTTGTTTGTTTGTTTCACGTCATTTTCAACACATGTAAGGTTATATATGACGGTCGATTTTTTGTGGTGGATCAGACCACCCACTTTTCCTGGGTAGAACCAGTACTGTACACCTCCCGCCATTCGTAAGAATCGACACTTCCTCACTTACAAGTCGAGCTCCCAATGGGGTTCGAACCCGCAGCGGTGAGAGGCGAAGGTTTTAAAGAGACAGTAATAAAATGTTCAAGTTATATGACAATGTTATTGTAACAATAACAAGATACAAAATACGTATTTGTTACAGTTTATTACGATGTATGTATTTCTTTTTTTAAATATACATTAGCTATCATGAAAACAAAACAAAACCGTGTTCCTTATAAGACACGAAACAGGAATTGGCTTTGACGTTGTTGTTTTCAAAATGCAATACTAATATAATAATAAAACTTTTTTTTTATACAATTTTAAGAAAGATAAAAAAACAAACAAACGATAGTATACTTTTTCTGAGAAACATAGAATATGTGTATATTTTGTTTCTTTCTTGCATGTTTCTTACCCGGCACGACATTGGCATTGTCAGTTTCTTATTTGGCATGAATAATGAACTTGCTTCGAAGTTTTCGCGATATTATCTCGAGCTGTGATTTATTTAAGCATTTCTGTAGTTGACCGCCGTTGTTAAACTCATGCCACTGCATATGGCTGATATTCAGAATTTGTATGCTATCTAGATTTTTGATAAGACACACCTTGTCAAACTATTTTTTTTGTTAAATGCTTCCGTCTTTTACAACATACACGAGCATACAGATGGTGATTGATTAATGAACTTTTTAATTATATACAGCATATAATTACCCAAAGTGTAAACCTATAACTCATTTTTTATTATGCTATCTTCTCATATGGTGTTATCTTACGCTTGCGTACAACCTTGCATGGAACAGAATAATTAAATACAGCCTTTTGATTTTTTTTAATTCAGGTATACATTACACATAACTTGCAGTGTAGGAGTGTAATAAAGACATGATGTATTTATCATATTACACTAGTGAAAGAAATATGCTAATGAAGGTCGAATAATCGTTCGGTCCTTTCCGTTCAGTTCGGTTCGGATTTTGACTCGTAACCGCTTAAAATACCGTACTACGGAGATCCGTGGTTCGGTGGTGTACCACAGGAATCGGACATATTGTAAACGCATGTTATAAATCACATTGACTATCCACTACTAGTATATTAAAATATATTTTTATGATATAAAATTATATACAAACGTGGACCTACATATGGGGGATACTGTACTGTGTTTACAATGCGTCCGGTTCCTATGGGTGTACGGAGAAGACCGAGTGAACATAAGATGTCATCAGCCGACAACGTTATGTATAATATATAGAAAGCTACAAGGGAGCTACAAAAAAAGTTCTTATTAGGCTTCTTTTTATTGTAATTATGTGATAAATAGAATCTCACATTTGTGCCTATTTAATATTGAATTTATTAAACTCGTTGGATAAATTCAACATTAAACAGGTACTCGTGTAAAATCCTCTATATTATACACGCGAAACACTTTTTGATTGGAATTTTCTCGAGAAAAAATCCTGCTTGCCAGGACATCAAACCAAATGGCTTCATTTAATAATATTTTGGGATCAAACTTTCAGGGTGTATTTATTGAATTCGGTCAACTTGAATTCGGTCAACACATCATTAAAACCGTTTTGGATCAACATTCTATTTCTCGTCCGATGTTCAAAGGCAAAGATTTCTTATTTACCAAACTAAAGCATGGGTCTCCTTTATGTACTATTTAAAGTGTGCTTAAAATGCTAACAAACGCGCGCAAGACCTATACTTGTGTACCTATTGTGTAAGAAAACGGAGGAATGAAGTAATATTTATTTGATGTTTAGTAATGCGTATACTCGTGGACCTTTGATCCGGCTTCAAATAACTATTTAACTACCAAACTAGTCAATGCATCGTGTGCATTATGCATATAATTAATAAACGTGCTAACCTAATTCTAATTCTTATTCTTTATTCACTTAGGTTCATACATATGAACAGCATAAGCAACAGTTACAAAATACATTTATATTAATGGCGACAGATCGTCAAAAATAATTCTAAACACGTATACATCAGGGAACGACTATATACAAGCTATCTAACAGTGAGGTTTATGGATTTCTAACCAAAATATGAGTATACTAAATAGTATACTAGATGTTACAGGATTATTAACATTAATAATAATAACAATAATAATTGTTTTGTAAACATCGTTTCAGATAATTGTATAGCATGTTTATGTCTTTATACAAAAATAAAAAATTAACCAAAACCCCATGTTCACATCAATGCCGAAAAAATGTATAAGCGTTAGTTATACTGTTTATCGACTAATATATTTTGGGTATGAATTGTTTTCATTACCGTTATCTATTTAATAAAACAAAGGATGTCAATGTAATGATCGTCAAAGGTATGCATTAATAAACAACAGCATTCAATATACATTTATTTGAAAGAAAAAACATTGCATACCGAGTTTGAAATGATACGATACCAGATATGTTGTGAAAGTTTCACGTGAAAAGCTCTAGCGTCAATTTTGAGGAACTTCGCGGAAAACAAAACTATACAGCGAAAACTAACATGTTTGGTTAGCCATTTGTTGAAGTATATGTCTCTCAAGAATCAAGCTTTACAGTTCAACACAACTAGTTATACACATGTATGTATTTTAAAATGGCATAATATTCTGTACATGACTTGTAGCAAATGCAAACAGCATATCGTGACCGGCATTCCATAATAAATGCTTTGTTTGATCCTTTTACTAAATTGTTATGAAATAAATAAAAATTAAATCAACTTTACCTGTTTATATTAAAAAATATCGGAATTACACTTGAGTTTTGAAAGGAAGGAACCCTTGAAATCATGGAAATGGGATTTATTTACTTTTAGTTTCTCCAGTGGAGGCCAATCAACAGCGTAAGAAATTGAATTCATTGTTCATGACGACCGCTGTCGCTGTCGAAATGTCACTGTCATGTGTTCAGGGGGCTTGGTACTTCTGATACACAGTTTTACCTAGTGTTGAGCATCTTCGACGCTTGATTGTAAATACAAACGTCTTGACCGTTTGTGAAGACACATATTTGAAACTGGAAGCACGTGACAGTAATTTCTTTTTTTATTAAAGTATTTCTGACCATCCGCATTTAGTTCGTCGATATAATAAAGAAGTGTTCCTGTCTCAGCCAATCAAAAACCTTACCAGTGTATCGGCAAATATCAGACTTTGTTCAGGAGGACTGTTCTAGACGTTTGTCTTGAAAACAAGCATAGACCTAAATGCTCGAGGATTTAGGTCTATGAAAACTGTTCTAGACGTTTGTCTTGAAAACAAGCATAGACCTAAATGCTCGAGGATTTAGGTCTATGAAACAAGCAAGCGTCGCAGAGCACCTAGACTACGTTTTACCGATACACCGGGTTATACTATGACACCGTCTGAGTTACTTCCGTTCGCCAAAAAAAAAAGTGTTTGCTGGAAGTTTGCGCTAGCTTGATTTCAGCTTTTATACATATATGTAAAATAATTAAATTAAATCTGTTATTTAAAACTTCCGCTCACCTGACAGTCTCCACAGGAAACGGAAATTACGATCAGCTCTACCTCATACTGTATACACTTCACCACTAAGTTACAGCAGTACAATATTGAAGACAAATATTTAACGTTACCATCCACAATTCCATAATTTCGGTAGACGTCGTCATAGGTTCCACAGTCTGTCGGGTCATCGCACAATGAAAGAGCAAAGCATAGTTGCGAATTGTAAATGGGTCAAGGATAGAGTCATAACCTATTTTCATAAATGTTCGAACAAGATCGTACGAAGGTTATCCTGACCAAACACCTTACATGTACGAAGTTTGTAAATCGCGTCACCATAGAAGTAATTTGCAGTAAAATCAGCAGCGGTATTAAGTTATAATGCAATAATAATGCATCGTAGTGTTAATAATATGCATAGGATCACACGACGCATTGCTATTTTGCTTAATAAATTATACAATTGTTGATTGTATTTGATTAATTAAACGATATTAATCAATAGGCCATTAATGTAGAAAGGACTCTATGACGTCATGAATTCAAGATGACCGTCTCCATTTATGCAGGGACTGTAGATAGATGGGGAGGGGCAACGCGCTATATAACAGTCAAAATTTAAAAAAAGAGTCAGTGCCGATCTAATCAAACCGGATCGATAATTGCCGATAATTAACGTGTACGTCCGGTATTTAAACGAGAATTTTAAAAAAGAAGATGTCAAATACATAGTATTTCAAAAATGTCAAGCTTTTGATACAATCAAATAGTCTTAAATTACTCATATTACACCAATGGTTATGATAATGATGATTTTTTAGAAGTAAATCGTTACCAAGTGAAGTACGTCCAGACATCTTGTCAACAAAAACTGTCATTACCCGACCAAATCAACAACATTCACACACCTGAAATGTCTAAATTAAGTGCTCAATCTCAAAATAAAAAAGCTACGTACAATTAAATGACTATTGCTTGAATATTGTATTGTATATTAAACAGGCCCTGATTTATGTTTCTTAGGAAATTGTCAATAGGTCTATTTCCTGTGAATTTGTTGTTATCTTATTTTGATAATTCGTTTATCTTTTTCTTAGTTATGTGAGCTCTTCAAATACAACTGTTTGAGAATGCTTTTTCTTAGTTGTGTGAACTCTTTCAAATACAACTGTTTGAGAATGCTTTTTCTTAGTTGTGTGAGTTCTTTCAAATACAACTGTTTGAGAATAGTGCAGCAAACCCTTTAACATATCATTTGTTTACCATTAACATTGTTTTATTTTTATTAATTTATTAATAAATCTTTCCCTGATAGAGTAAACTGAAAAATTGCATTAAGTTCTTTCTTTTTTTTAAATCATCCAAAAAGCATATACTGAATATGTATTGAAATATATAAATATCACATTCATGAGAGGGTGATAGTAAGAATGTTCACCCGGAGGATATGATTATCGCCCGAGGCGAAGCCGAGGGTGATAATCAATATCCGAAGGGTTAACATTATTTTATTATACCGAAATCCGCTCGTGCTAAAATAAGATTCATTTTCAGTACAGATTTCACTTTGCCGGATTTTTTTCTTCTTTTTTCTTTCTTTCAAAAACAACTTTTTTTAAAATATGTCTATGAATGTTATATCGTTGGCTTGTAAATGACGTAACTAAGAAAATGAGTGTTGGTTTATTAAAATCGGTTGTACTTTTCAAAGTACTTTTGAAGTTATGATGAATTAAAAATAGCATTTTACCATACTGAGCCGATGACGTCACCAAAACAGTACGTACTCCAACGCTATCAAAGCTGCGCATGCGATAATATTTTACTATCACCCTGCGATTTACTATCACCCTGTACTATCGCGTGAGATAGTAAGAAATTACACATTGTTGTCTATGGGGATTTAGCATGGGCGTTTTATGTGAGGTATAATAAAAACAAATATTGCATTGTTGTGCGACATAATACCAAAATATCAAATAGTGCCTGCTTGAGCAATATATAGAGGATTTTACATGCGTACTCATTCATTATTGAATTTATTAAACGAGTTGGCAACATGATATAATGCGAGGAGGCTCTTGCCGAGCATTATATCATTTTTGCTAACAAGTTTAATAAATTCAAAAATGAATGAGAACGAATGTCAGATTCTATTTATTACATAACTTATAACGTCAAATTACGTCAGAAAACGTACATTAACGTCACGTCCATGACGTCATTAACGTTATGTTATACCACTAGTGGATTGAATATTGAACGGTGTTATTACACTCCCACACTACATGTTATGTGATAAACAAACCTAGACAAGACAGTTCATGGTTGTGCAACATATTACAATACTAGACACTCACCTTTTAACAATTTGTCATTGTGCGTGCATACCGTCGCACCGTTCCAGGTGCACCTATTGTAATGCGGTAATTAAATGGAAACAGACGACACTTTATTGCAAATTGTTTTTACGCCTGCCTGAACGTGGAGAATTTTGAAGATGTAATGACTTTCATTAAGGCCGAAAAACTGTCTAATAGGTTTCCCATATTCCATTCGATTTTTTTTCTTTGATTTTTTATTCTTTCAAAAAAAGTTTGTGTGCAACGACTGACATTACAGAAGCTTGTAATTTCTGAATGTATTGTCATCGGATCAGTATAATTTACAGTTGTATACGCATATAATCCGAAATGGTCTCAGTGCACCCGTCTATATTAACATGACTCCCCGCGAGTTTGGCTTGTACTGGGTTGATATCCACGCGATTTGGTAACTAAGCATGGTGTTTTGTTTGTGTTCAATACTGCTGAACCACAGGAACTGGTCACTTTTAATTTTTGCCTTCTATTATTATAATTGTCTATAAAGGACTTTAATGGGAAATTTTGGAAAATGCTGGTGTTCTTTTTCAGAGGTCAAGCAGACGTTCGAAACAATCTCAGTTACATGCACACTATATACTAACATGTGCAGAAATAAATTTCCTATCCAACAATACCTTTCTTCCTACGATCCCTTGTAAATTCGCTGAGATATCCGAGTTCAAAGTCACCAAAGTGCAATTTCAGGCTGCTCGTCGTTTGTTTATGTCCCCTATGTAAACAAATGAAATTTACCGAAAATCAGGTGTCCGTTAATTCCGTTAATTTCGGCGCAGTATTCCAGCTTCAAATCACAACCAATTCACTAAAGTAAAGCATCGATACGTAAATAAATCCATATTTTATCAGTTTGCATAGTCCGTATCACGAGAAAGTCACACAACAACGAGTATTTCGCCACTTGTTATCGGCACTAGCAGACTTTACAAATGAAACCGCCATTTTCAAATGAATTACGGGGCCGAATGACGTCATAATGCGAATCTAACAGCTATGGTAAGTATTTTTACTTTTTAATATTATTCTTGAATATATTAGAAAATACGTTTGTGCTTATCCATAACACTATTATAATCAATAATAGTGTTATGGATAAGCACAAGCGTATTTAATAATATATTCAAGAATAATTTTAAAAAGTTTTTTTTTTTACCATAGCTGTTAGGTTCGCATTATGACGTCATTCGGCCCCGTAATTCATTTGAAAATGGCGGTTTCATTTGTAAAGTCTGCTAGTGCCGATAACAAGTGGCGAAATACTCGTTGTTGTGTGACTTTCTCGTGATACGGACTATGCAAACTGATAAAATATGGATTTATTTACGTATCGATGCTTTACTTTAGTGAATTGGTTGTGATTTGAAGCTGGAATACTGCGCCGAAATTAACGGAATTAACGGACACCTGATTTTCGGTAAATTTCATTTGTTTACATAGGGGACATAAACAAACGACGAGCAGCCTGAAATTGCACTTTGGTGACTTTGAACTCGGATATCTCAGCGAATTTACAAGGGATCGTAGGAAGAAAGGTATTGTTGGATAGGAAATTTATTTCTGCACATGTTAGTATATAGTGTGCATGTAACTGAGATTGTTTCGAACGTCTGCTTGACCTCTGAAAAAGAACACCAGCATTTTCCAAAATTTCCCATTAAAGTCCTTTATAGACAATTATAATAATAGAAGGCAAAAATTAAAAGTGACCAGTTCCTGTGTGCTGAACGAAGCGCTTTTTTTTCTTTTTCTTTTTTTTAGACAGTAACGTTATTTAGTAGTATCCATATGTGTTTTTGACTCGTTGTTTAGTATAAAAATGGCCAGAATGTATTAAAATCATTGCATACTTTTTCTTCCAATGTGTTGATTAACGCTTGTGATTGGGCAATCATTAGGGCAGATGGAGACATCGTTGTATCGGGTACTACAAATCTGTGTCATTTATATATGCATAATTCTCTCTTCGCTAAACACCACCCTTGCATTCTGACAATAGTACATATCGCGGGAGTGACTGACTTCAGGGAGCGCATCTAGGGAATCTGGTTTGCAAGAAATGTCCTACCAGTTTGATATATATGTATATATATATATCAATATTGATGTACATAAATACAAATATCCATAGTACAGACCCAGTTGCGTTCAAGTACCCTAAAATGCATTCCATGTGCATACCGTTTGCATTTCATTTTGCGTTCTTGAATGTATTCAGCGTTTATAAACAAAAACTCTACTTCATTTAAATGCACGGAACTGCATTCCTGGACGCAATAGAATGTGTGCGTTTATATGCGCAAACGGAGAAAATGCACATGCGTTCGTTCTTGCAGCGTTTAACAATCACAACATCTCTCACGATTAATACAACTATGCTTTCTCCCAAATTAAATAATTCTTAAAGTTTATACAGCTCTTCAGTCAAATAGCGGGGAAAGACGGGAAGAGAAAGTGTAAAAAAAGTGTAATTTTGGAATTAAAAGCGAGTGAGTTATGGTAATTATCGACTCAAACACGTTCAAAAATGATAACAACACAGTTTTAAAAAATGCATTTCAGTGGTTGTGTTCGTTTTCAGTGATCATCGTTTCAAAAAAATGCATTCATCGTTCAATTTGCGTTTATAAAAAATGCACACAGCGTTCATTTTGCGTTCAGTGTATAGATCGTGCATCGTTTATTCTGCGTTCATTCTGAATTTATTTGGGGGTACTTGAACGGAACTGGTTCTATACCCTAGTGATTAAATTAGCATAATTAAAGTTAATTGTTTGGTCAAAGGTTCATCGACATATCTCCGCTTCCTCCAGATTCAGGGGACGGATTCAGCTTCCCCCAGATACAGGGGACGGATTCAGCTTCCCCCAGATACAGAGGACGGATTCAGCTTCCCCCAGATACAGGGGAGGGATTCCGCTTCCCCCAGATACAGGGGAGGGATTCAGCTTCCCCCAGACACAGGAGACGCATTCAGCTTCCGCCAGATACAGGGGACGGATACAGCTTCCCCCAGATACAGGGGAGGGATTCAGCTTCCCCCAGATACAGGGAAGGGATTCAGCTTCCCCCAGATACAGGGGAGGGATCCAGCTTCCCGCAGATACAGGGGAGGGATTCAGCTTCCCCCAGATATAGGGGACGGATTCAGCTACACCCCAGATACAGAGGAGGGATTCAGCTTCCCCCAGATACAGGGGAGGGATTCAGCTTCCCCCATATACAGAGGAGGGATTCAGCTTCCCCCAGATACAGGGGAGGGATTCAGCTACCCCCATATACAGAAGACGGATTCAGCTTCCCCTAGATACAGGGGAGGGATTCAGCTTCCCCCAGATACAGGGGAGGGATTCAGCTTCCCCCAGATACAGGGGAGGGATCCAGCTTCCCGCGGATACAGGGGACGGATTCAACTTCCCCCAGATACAGGGGACGGATACAGCTTTCCCCAGATACAAGGGAGGGATTCAGCTTCCCCCATATACAGGAGACGGATTCAGCTTCCCGCAGATACAGGGGACGGATTCAGCTTCCCCCAGATACAGGGGACGGATTCAGGTTCCCCCAGATACAGGGGAGGGATTCAGCTTCCCCCAGATACAGGGGACGGATTCAGCTTCCCCCAGATACAGGGGGGAGGGATTCAGCTTCCCTTAGATACAGGAGACGGATTCATAGGAATCCGAGAACGGTGCGCTATTCTTACTATCGAACTCTTGACTATATCACCATGTTTCCTGTACTAGTACTCAAGCTCCGATACGCGGAACCGCCAGGTTTATGTCCGCAGCCGAAACCGCCAGGTTTATGTCAGCAGCCGAGAACCGCCAGGTGTATGTCAACAGCCGACGGACGAAGCTAATGCATAAAGTGTCTTGCCCATGGACACTTCGAAGAACACAGTACTTTGCAAGTCAGTTTAATACATTTCTCTCAACGGCTGGTGTTTTTATTTCAGTAAACACCGTCATCGGGATCAATCCTGAGATGTTAATGACACTTTTTGCTGCATACATTTTATGAGTCGGGTCGGTTCGAATAATGCGTGGTGACACCCGATACTTGAATCTGCACCTAATAACAAGCTGTATCAGTCTGCAGTGAATTGCCCCACAAGATATGTTCACTGCTACTTGAACCATATTGTCCATTTCAATTTAATCGTTTTCACGGTCTGAAGGAAACAAATAACGTTTTGTAGAAACTGCGACACCTAGCAACATTTTCCCCCCTTATTTGGATAAATTAGCAAAGGAAAGGTTGCTTTTATGTCAGTTTCATGCTGGGATGTTTGAATGACCGTCTACAATTTTATGGCAACATTAAATCACACCTTGGTTGAAGGTCGGGTGAATAATTGTTTCGGCGTTGTTAAAAACGATCAAACATGAATGAATTGTCTGAACTGAGTAACCGCTCATGTTACAGCTTTGTAACAAAACTAATAATTTGATTATTGTCCGAGATACGGCCATGCTGACGGCATGAGCTCGCGCTTATTCCGAAATTCAGTGTTCAGGTCACAGCACTGGGTATAACCCCATACCTATCAACTCTCGCTCTCTCTCTCATTAGCCGCGATACTTGTTTTCTTCCACCATAAACAATTGCTGTTATTTGTCAGCAAAAAATGCTGTTATTTGTCAGATTTACGCAGCCTAATGAATTCTTTGCTTTATTAAAAGCGATTAATTTGAAATCGTTATTATGTACAATTTGTCAAAGTTTGAAAACATGTTCAGTAGCGAAGCTACCTATTAGGCCAAAAGGCCCGGGCCTGCACATAATTTTCACATGCATGGTTGAAAAATATAACAATGAAATAATAGTGTATGAATTTATTGAATTTTGAAGTATGATTTTGCTTAAATTTTTATCTAAATATACGCCAAACGCAACAGAGATGTCCTACGTTTTCAAAATGTTCCGGGGTAAGCATGCCCGGACCCCTATAGAAATAGTCTTGCCTGCACATCAAAAAAGGTCTAGCTACGCCCCTGATGTTACTGTTTCAATACATCCACCGTAAGTGTATAATACAAATTAAAATGTTATTAATCTCCCCTAAGTCAGGTTCTGTCTAATAACGAACACTTTTAACATATCTAATTACGTAATTAAATGGAAGTGTCGATTATTACGAATGGCGGGAGGTGTACAGTACTGGTTCTACCCAGGAAAGGTGGGTGGTCTGTCTCCACCACAAACAAATCGACCGTCATATATAACCTTACATGTGTTGAAAATGACGTAAAACACCATAGACTTGCCTACGGAGTCTCAGGGTTCTCAATAGACTTTAAAAGTGAAGAGTCATATGACCCTTGACTCAAAAATCTCAAGGGTCAAAATTGAAAAAGCAAGAGTCATATATAAATCGAACAAATCGAACGCCGTTTTATAAAACATCCTTTAATAACTTTAATTGTAGTGAATTCTGTAAATATTGTATTACAAAGAAAGGTGTGCAAGAATATATATACATTTGAACTTAAAAAACTACTATTCCCTTTTACAATAATGTGTCATTATGTCAAAGATTCCAAAGTTATGTAAGGATGTTTTATAAATTGGGGTCCACATTTGTTAATATTATAAGTTATTGGTGTTATTATAACACAATCTCTGTTTGCACCAATTGTATGATTATCTATGTATATTTGGAACATTAAACAAGAAAACAAAGGACAGTGTATCTTTAATGTATGTTTAATTCTCAAGAAATCTATTCACATTTTATTAATTTCATTTATTTCAAAAAATAATTCTGTAGTATAGTACACTCTATAATATTATATAATAGACGAAAATATACTTCTTTGCGCCATTTATTTGTGAATTTAACATTCATGAATTAATAAAGTCCGTTACTCGACAGCACAAACAATGTCCGTAATCGCAAAATATCACAATGCGTAATGTCCGGTAAGTTTTGACTGAATGCCAACCGAGGTTAAAAAACGCTCTTTTTATGTACATTTCGCCGATTTATAAATATTTAAATTATCCTCATTAAAACTATATTTCTTTATTCTTTAAAACGTGCGTAAAACAAAATTAACGAACAACAACACAAATAAATAAACAACAAACACAAATAAAGTCAATTTTATTTTGCCGATTTTACCTGTTCACACGTTTGACCGCTAGCTTCTGTTTTATCGCAATTCAATCTAATTAACCGGTAATCAATCAGAAGCCGGTAGCAATCAATTAAACAGTTAATCCAATCAAGTCATAATAGTCTTCACCCGCGCAAAGCATCATAAACTTCAAGGATAATCATTAAATTATCAACACAATAGCAGCGATTAGATTACACAGTGACACCATTTACAGACAGGTTATTTTCCCTCTGGCACACAAGATGCGACAGCAGCGAATTTGATTGGTCGAGAGGCGATCAAGGTCGTCAGGCAAGGTGTCAATCACTGTTTATGCAGCTGTGATGTAAATAGGTATTGGATTGATGCTTGGAAGCAAATACACGCGCGTCATAAAAACGCACAGGTCGTAAATTAGATGCGTCAGAAATGGGTCAAATTGAAATTCCATGCGTCAAAACGCGTGTGTACGCGTCTATTGAGAACCCTGAGTCTGGTATTTTAGTGTTGTAAAGTCAGATGTACTAGTAGATTTCCCAAACGTATTCATTTATTTTGCTACATGTCCAATGTTCAGACTTTTTCAGACAAGTGCGGGAATATTCTCCAATATTCTTATCTTCTTTTTTTTCAAACTTGTAATGTCATATGCCCTATATGATGTAATAAAAACAAAATGTATCGACTGGAAGTCATCACGAACATGAGCATTCATTGATTCCGATCATCAGTTATAGCACATCCGTCGCTATTGTCACTTCTGCTAATTGATTATCCGCGGTTAATTCATAGCACCGGTCATGTTTCTTTCATCGATTTCGATCTCCTGCCATATCTTATCGATTGTCTACGACATTATCACACTTACCTTTTGTTGCTTTTTAATGAGCATCGACCGCTGTGATATCGGCGGTTTCATCGCTGCCTGTAATTGGACATCAAGTGGCCTGAACTTATAAACGTATTCTTCAAACGACGGAGGAAAATATCAACAAAAGAAGGAATTAAGTATAAGTGGGTTTTTGCTCTATATATGTTTTCAGTAGAGCAAATATATAGAAATAAATTCTAAATAGGGTATTTTTTAATCACGGTTTAAGTTGTGATTGAATCCAAGACGGATTTTCTTCTTGTCGACGAACTTTTAAGCGATGCACACCTGGAGGGAATAGACAAAAACACACACAGTGGGTTTATTGAATGGAAACTGAAATTTGTGTGAAGTAAATGGGTAAATTTAATCCCTAAAAAGGAGGTGTTTACTTTAAGGTATGTATGTTTAGTTGTATGTTTGACCAGGTCATCTTTAATTCATGCGATGCGTCATTCTTCGATTTAGAAACATGTGTGTCATAAGAAAACATTAACGTTTTGTTTATTGTATAAACAATTTGGTTTATTTGTGTTAATATGTACACAGTTCTGAATACACACGCAACTGTATATGCACTTATATAATTGCTAGTTTGTAGTTCAAGAATAGGCAAAAGACGAACAAAATAAGCACATACGACTCAGCACATACAACTCAGCATATACAACTCAGCACATACAACTCAGCACATACGACTCAGCATATACACCTCAGCACATACAACTCAGCACATACAAATCAGCACGTAAGACTCAGCACATACAATTAAGCACATACAACTCAGCACATAAAACTCAACATATTCAACTCAGCAAATACTACTCAGGAGATACAACTCAGCACATACAACTCAGCACATATATCTCAGCACATACAACTCAGCACATACTACTCGGCACATATACCTCAGCACATACAACTCTGCACATACAATTCAGCACATACTACTCAGCACATACAACTCAGCACATACAACTCAGCACATACGACTCAGCATATACAACTCATGACATACAACTCAGCACATACAACTCAGCACATACAACTCAGCAAATACTACTTAGCATATACAACTCAGCATATACAACTCAACACATACAACTCAGCACATATATCTCAGCCCATACTACTCAGCACTTACAACTCAGCACATACTACTCAGCACATATAACTCAGAACATACAACTCAACACATACTCAGCATATACAACTCAAATCAAATACTACTCAGCCTATACAACTCAGCATATAAAACTCAGCACATACAACTCAGCACATATATCTCAGCACATACTACTCAGCACATACAACTTAGCACATACAACTCAGCACATACTACTCAGCACATACAACTCAGAACATACAACTCATCACATATTCAGCATATACAACTCAGCACATACTACTCAGCACATACAACTCAGCATAACCAAATCAGCACATACTACTCAGCACATACTACTCAGCACATATAACTCAGCACATACAACTCAGAACATACAACTCATCACATACTCATCATATACAACTCATCAAATACTACTCAGCATATACAACTCAGCACATACAACTCAGCACATACTACTCAGCACATACAACTCAGAACATACAATCCATCACATACTCAGCATATACAACTCAGTACATACTACTCAGCACATACAACTCAGCCTAAACAAATCAGCACATACTACTCAGCACATACAACTCAGCACATACGACTCAGCACATTTGACTCAGGACATACAACTAAGCACATACAACTCAGCACATACAACTCATCAAATACTACTTAGCATATACAATTCAGCATATACAGCTCAACACATACAACTCAGTACATATATCTCAGCCCATACTACTCAGCACATACAACTCAGCAAATAATTTCCAGTACATACAACTCAGAACATACAACTCATCACATACTCAGCATATACAACTCATCAAATACTACTCAGCATATACAACTCAGCATATAAAACTCAGCACATACAACTCAGCACATATATCTCAGCACATACTACTTAGCACATACAACTCAGCACATACAACTCAGCACATACAACTCAGCACATACTATTCAGCACATATAACTCAGCACATACAACTCAGAACATACCACTCATCACATACTCAGCATATACAACTCAGCACATACTACTCAGCACATACAACTCAGCATAAACAAATCAGCACATACTACTCAGCACATACAACTCAGCACATACTACTCAGCACATACAACTCAGCGCATACACTCAGCATATACAACTCAGCACATACAACTCAGCACATACAACTCAGCACATACTACTCAGTACCTACAACTCAGCACATACAACTCAGCACATACTACTCAGCATATACAACTCAGCACATACAACTCAGCACATGCAACTCCATAAAACTGTCTGCTACTTTTATCTCTTGGCTATGTTCGTTGCTTCTAAGGTATCCCAGTTTTATTGTAAAGCAGTTGGCATGGGCCTGCATATATACCTATATCACCAGCGGAAAACGACAACAACATATTACAAATCAGAGTAGCTCTCACAAACGAATACAGTGTGTATCAGTCTAAAATAATTGCTAATTCACAGACTATTAATTTAAAAGCGTTCTTCAAATAGAACATTCATATAGTATCGATTGATTTGGTAACCTACTTCAGGACTATTTTTCTGTTTTTGCACATTAATGTTTTTTTACAATCGGAGACAACTCGTGAAGGAATCACAGTTACGTCTATTACAGATCAATACATTCCAACCACATTTAAATTTATCGATCTCAGGACGTGATGTGTTCGCTTCCTTGCTTCCAAAGAAAGTCAATAAAATACATACGTTTTTAATTATAGAATGTGACACTAACTTTCATCTTGACACGTGATATGTAGACCATACTAGTAATCCAGCGTATTGGAGTAGTCTTCAATGTTGTGTATCATGTTTCTGCATATGTTTGTAAAAACATAAGCATATTTGGTGTTCGTTAATTCATAATTTTCCATTGCATAGATGTTGAGATTTTATATTATTTTCAGCAGGTGATAAACTTTGTGTTACTCGGTTTTTATCCTTAGGTTCTATAGTAAAATAACAATCTTTGACAGAGTAAAAAGACGATAATTTTCAAGATTTTGATTTTGAAAGATACATATATTGAATCAATTTGCATGAATGTGCATGAAATATGCAGGGTTTTAAAAGAATCACAATGTAAATACCTTAATTTTAACAGTAAACTTGGTTGAACATCAAGGATAAATACCGAGTTTATTCCGACGAAAACAGAGAGAGATCGTTGGATATTTGCTTATCTGGACCAGATACCTATGCTTGATTCTTTTTCTTCCATGTACCGTAGAAAAGCTTTAAACTATTTTTCCCCATTATACATACTTCCGCTAAAAAGGAAATGACTATTTATGAACCGCACAGTAACTTCCGGTTAAGCGTGTGAGTTTTTCAACCATGTATAGGACACTATTTTGCAACAAATTTGTAAAACATAGGTATTATATCTGGTATGCACTAACATATTTTTGACATTGTTCTGATTTGAACGCTTGCTTTCCTCTGGTCGAACGTTACGTGACGAGTCGACGATTATAAATAGTCATACAAAATTCGAGTCGAATATGTTCATGCTTTCGGGATACATAGCATCCAGTTTATATCAGCGTTACAAAACATTAAAGTGTTGAGATTGTTTGCAAGAGTTTATAACTAGAAGGGTATTCCACGGAACACTTGTGTCGCCTGTCGTGTGCTTATTTCAGCAAGTACAATTTATTAACTATAAGTTAGAAGACAATGGGTGCAATACTTCATGAATTATGGATCAGTTTTTTTTTAAATGTTAATGTTTATTAAAATGGCAAAAAATCTGAATTGGATAATTGATAAGGAAGACCTGTATAAAGTTTCATCACCATAGGTCAATATTTTGCTTAGTTATGAGATAGCCGGGTTAGGTTGGAGGTTAGTTTTCTGAAAAGGTGCATAACTCTGCCAAAGTGAAAGTCAGAGTTATTGGACATATTTAACGACATTCCTTTGGTCAGGCTGAAGATGGATGTGAAGTTTCATGACCATTGGTAAATTATTTTTCAAGTTATGGCCAGTTATGAGCTTGGTTAGGTTGCAGCTTAAGTTTTATGAAAAGAGGCATAACTCTGCTGAAATGAAAGTCAGAGTTATTGGTCATGGGTAACAATATTCTGTGTGGTAAGATGAATAAGGGGGCAAATTCTGCTAAAATGAAAGTCAAAGTTATTGTACATATGCAACAACATTCCTTATGTTAAGATGAAGATATGTGTGAAGTTTCATGAACATAGGTCAATTATTGTCTTCCATGCTACGCAGGCGACCAACCATTAATGTATTACTGACATACATTCTTAACGTGTGTATTTAAACGGAACCTCGAATAGTAGGAGGATGCAATGCATATGAACAATATAAGTATCCTTTACTTTGGTTATTTGTCAGTTCTGGAAGAGTGCGTGTATGCCAGAGTTATTAACCGGACACGAAAGCACTTCATTTTGACCTTTGACCTCTAAGTGTGACTTTGACCTTGGAGTCACGGACCTGGATTTTATGCGCGACACGTCGTCTTCTTGTGGTGAGCAAATGTGCCAAGTTATTTGAAAATCCGTCCATTATTGTCAGAGTTATAAACCGGACTCGAATGTACGGACGAGCGAACGGACGGACGGACAGTGCGACTACTATATGCCACCCTTCTGGGGTATAAAAAACATGTGTTTATACAATAACAGGACATACAATGTTTAAAACAACAACAACAACAACAGACCGAGTTTAACTTTCACTGCATCGGCATTAAGAAATTAATGTTTTTAAAATCGTATTGTGTGTTTCTTTAAATGACTTTAGTTCTGCTAAATTATTTTCTATAATTATGTGATCGCGTGACGTTTACGTGTCTTGCTTAAAATTATTCAATCAGCTAGACACATGAATCAATGCTTTAACGACTGTGTTCAAGGACGTTCCATTTCCATTTCAGAGTAGACAGTTTATGTAGGCTTCACATTACGTGGCAATATGAAGTACCAAATTCATAATCACTAGTCACGTAGTTTTAGTTTCACACGATTGTTTGTTACATTCACCATTAGTGAGTTAGAGGAGAGCTTTGTATAACTCGTCAAAAACATTTAACATTTCCCATTGTCTAAGAAACGTGTTGATCCTATGTATATTGTGTTAAACAAGCGGTGTCCACGTGCCCTGTCACTTGGAGTACATCATACATTCAGATTATGCAATAGTTGGTATCAACACCGTGCATTCAGATTATGCAATAGCTGGTGTCCATGTAGTAACACCGTGCATTCAGATTATGCAATAGTTGGTGTCCATGTAGTAACACCGTGCATTCAGATTATGCAATACTTGGTGTCAACACCGTGCATTTAGATTATGCAATAGTTTGTGTCCATGTAGTAACACCGTGCATTCAGATTATGCAATAGCTGGTGTCCATTTAGTAACACCGTGCATTCAGATTATGCAATAGTTGGTGTCCATGTAGTAACACCGTGCATTCAGATTATGCAATAGTTTGTGTCCATGTAGTAACACCGTGCATTCAGATTATGCAATAGTTTGTGTCCATGTAGTAACACCGTGCATTCAGATTATGCAATAGCTGGTGTCCATTTAGTAACACCGTGCATTCAGATTATGCAATAGTTTGTGTCCATGTAGTAACACCGTGCATTCAGATAATGCAATAGCTGGTGTCCATGTAGTAACACCGTGCATTCAGATTATGCAATAGTTGGTGTCCATGTAGTAACACCATGCATTCAGATTATGCAATAGTTGGTGTCCATGTAGTAACACCGTGCATTCGGATTATGCAATAGTTGGTGTCCATGTAGTAACACCGTGCATTCAGATTATGCAATAGTTGGCGTCAATGTGCCACTTCACTCGGAGTTATATCATCCCATTTACACCAAAGAAAGCCATCAACGAGCCAATTCAAACACATCGTTATACATCATGAATATTGAATATAAATTAGTCAGATCAACCATAAGATGATACATACTGAAGAAAAAACACACGAGCCAATTCCAACTCATTGTGATACGTACTCTCCGAAGAAAAGCCATTAACGAGCCATATTCCAACTCATTGTGATATGTACGCCCCGAAGAAAAGCCATTAACGAGCCATATTGCAACTCATTGTGATATGTACGCCCCGAAGGAAAGCCATTAACGAGCCATATTGCAACTCATTGTGATATGTACGCCCCGAAGAAAAGCCATTAACGAGCCATATTGCAACTCATTGTGATATGTAAGCCCCGAAGAAAAGCCATTAACGAGCCATATTCCAACTCATTGTGATCACGAATGTGACAGAGCCAAACACGAACATGACGAACCACTCTGCAGAAAAAAACTCTGGTAAACGAGCCATTTCCAACGCAGCGCTTTACAAACTGGTGAAAAACCATACAAGAGCCGGAAAACAAACGTGAACACGTTACAGTTGTTTAGGTATTGATTGATTGACCGTTATGGTCTGCACGTGTAACTTGTATAAATGACAGTGGTAGGAGTATAGTTCAAAATGGCGTCTCCTTCGTCTTTACTAACCTGACAGTTGACATTCCTATTCCATGATAATAAGCCGTATCTAGTTTGATTGCAACAAATGCAGCATGTTGAACGTGTTGGATACGAATATATTATCATAGTTAAACAATAAATATGTCTGCATTATTTCTACATTATCTTTTTTTCAAGCATGGTTTTCCATTGTACAAATATTGTTCATAGGTGTATTGTTCATATTGTCATAAAGAAAGGGATTTCTTTCTCTTGAGTATAATTATCATGCCATTTTTTTTCTACCAAACACCTTAACTATGTTTCTTCTTTCAAAATATATTGAATGAATGTTTGTGTAATAAAGGGGTATGATATCTGTCATTACCCCTTAATAATCTACATCATGATGTGAGATATAGCATATGCATTTTTCTTTTATAAGTAAAATAAGTACACATTTCATGTCAATAGTCACTGAATCATAATTATATACACAAACATAGTCAAAATACTTAGAAAACACTTTCTGTCTATTACTTGGACATTGGTGGAGTATAAGTTAATAATTTACAGAGCCTTAGATAAGCTGGGTGTGTGAGGCTAAACGTTAACAACTTAAAATACAGAGTTTTAGATACTAAAGAGGAGATTCATAGTATTCCTGTAAACACTCTCTGTTTAAAACTATCCTACCACATACAATTCATGATAATAAGCTGTATCTCTTTTGATTGCCACACATGCAGCATGTTGTTCTATCTAGATCATCTGCGACGCTTGTTTGTTTTCAAGACAAACGTCTAGAACAGTCCTCCTGAACAAAGTTTGATTTTTGCCGATACACTGGTATCGTTTCTGATTAGCTGAGACAGGAGCACCTGCTATTCAAGATATACAGAAAGACAGAAAGACAATACATTTATTAATAAACAAAGATAAACAAAGAGGGAAACTTTCATTATTATATCGACGAACTAATTGCGGATGTTCAGAAATACTTTAATAACAAATAATAATACGTGCTTCCAGTTTCAACCGTGTTTCTGCACAAACGCTGCACAAACGGTCAAGACGTTTGTATTAACAATCACGCGTCGAAAATGATCAAGACTACATGTTGTTCGTGTTGGATACGAATAGATTACCAATAGATAAACAATAAATATGTCTGTGGTACTGGATTGAGTATCCTGCATTTATTATGTTCGATCTTTCAAATAACACGCTATGGTAAAGGACCATTGTGGGCATGGTGTCAACATTTTTCGGACATTAACATGGTATCGTGTCAACCAGAACACTCAATTATGTCAGCAATATCATATTTAAAAGGACACATCGCAATCTTGATTTTTTTTATAAACTATCGGCGTCCCGCTAGTTTTTCTATATTAATTATAAGAATTGCACAAAGAAATTTGATTCTGCATATTATAAACTGTTGATTACATTATGGAAGAATAACGATGTAAAGTCGAGAACTCAACATGTTATTTAATTATATACAAGTAGATTAAAAGTTCTCCGGCCATGTTTTGATTCATGAACATGTTTATTTTTATTTAAATCGAAATCAATACACAACAATAGATATTTACAACTGACACATTGCAATATCTGTGAAAAGCATTATAAGATTTTATTTGATGACGTAGAAAACTTTAAACAAGTAAATTAATCCACAGGTAGATGCTACTGTTGTATTTATCAATTATCTGGCAATAGTTGTGCAGCTTGACCTCATTTCCCCGTGCCGTCTCGCAGTGGTAAAAGTAGTATCCACGTCATGCAAATAATACTTATTTTTACATACAGCTTATTAGCTGATATAAATATATGTTTCTCTCGGGGACTATCAAGAAATGTTCATATGATGTTTAAGAGTTAAATTTGTTAATTGATAGTACTACAAAAAGGGTGGCCATTCACCTTTAAAGTCAGAATGATACTGGATTAATAAATCGAGAGGCTAATTTTAATGCTTGATATAGACTTTGCGATAGGCATATACGTCCCTTTAAGTAGGCCTAGTTGTTGGTTGATCAATTATCATACCAGCTTACAATGCCATCTACATTCAAGTGTAATAAATACCATGGTTATCGTATTATACATTCCTTAAATGATTTAAGAAAAGTGAATAAAATCTCTGGCGTGAAATTCCGAAACCTTGCTTTAAGAGTATTCAGTTTAACTTTTACAAATGGCTAAGAAATTAGGGATATGTTTTGGTGTATTACCTGCTTGATGTGTTTTACGACATGTGTGAGCAATGAAGCTGAGCAATGAAGCATTTACCAAATCAGTATTGGGATACTGGAGTCAATAACAGACAACTCTGGATTTACTTTTGCTTCTTAAGGATTACTGATCGGCCATCTTTGGAATTTTATATAGTCATCTCGGCCCCCTAACTCGCATCCCCCCCCCACACACACACACCCATCATCACCCCCACCCCCACCCCCACACACTTTTATATATTGTTTATGTTAGATGAATAAAATATGTATTATTATTAGTTTATGTATATATTATTGTGGGGGCCGAGTTGAACAAATCGGGGCTGAGATGACTTGCGTCCGAGTTGCACAAACTCGTATAGGATCTTGCTTCACTATTTGTAAAATTAAATTTGAAAATATATTATGATTAATATTGTTTATAAAATTGAAATGGATTTCCGGTGTATCTATGTTCGATAATACAGACTGACACATTTTAACAGGATGTAATAAACTAGTATTCGAATGTCCGTACATCCGTGATGCCGATTTCAATGATTGTGTTCTATTCAACAATATCCGTACTTCAAGAGAATTTTTTATAATAATGTACATATTTGGTGAGAATAAGAATATACAGAGAATATCGTTTAACCTGACTTATCATAGTATATCACGGTTTTATCGATCAATTCTAATATAAAGCTTTAGTAATAAATCACCTTTTATGGTGTGTTTACAGTTGAATTCACAACTACGATATATTTCACGACAATTCACTGTGAAAAACTTCACTTCTGATTTTAACAACTCTCCAAGTCGGTCAATCGTTTTAGTAACCGCCAATGTTTATGCAATTATGTATGTCAAAATAATGTTCTCAAACGACAGGAGACACACACGCACTAAAGTCCAGCATCAGCAGCATAGTACCAAGACTGCCGACTGTTTGTCAAGTGGCCGCGTTGGCCCAGTGGTCAGTACGTTCGTCCGAAAAACACGGGTTCGAGCCACGTTTGCTTTTTTAGTGTGTCCAGTAAACAGTGTGTTGACGAGCCGGGAAACAACCATTCAGTTCAAGTTCCATACTCGACAAGAGCAGACAACTTGCGTCTTCATATCTGAATGTAATTGGTATTTTCATCGTTATGGACTTTTAGATATTGAATTTCAATTTGCAAAACTATTGACGTATTCACAGTAAGGTATACAGAAAACGCGATGTGATATTTGTATTGGAAACCTATAGTATTCATAACCAAACCATATTATTTACGTTTCAATGTCCAACCCAAACAGGAATAAAAGCATGCCTCAATCTGCAAACAGTGTGAATTATTAAGAAATGTGCATGGAATTTTGAATTAATCTCAAAGTTAAATATTTGAATATCTCAGGTTGTGTTTAAATTCCGTTTTGCTTTCTACGTCTGCTGCTTAACAGAGAAAAGCGGGTACATGTTATTGTCCATTGAAAGCGGGCGATTAAAATGTGTTCCTTAGCTTAGTAAAATATGTCTATATATGTCTGTGTATGTTCAATATGGCCATTGCCATAAGTTCACACTGTAACGTACATTTTATACCGCGTATATACATTAAGAATTGGTAACAATTTAAAAAACACACAAAAAACACACAAACACAACTATTTCCTTTATTTGTCGTCAAACAGAGCGACTTGGGTAGCTCAGTGGATAAGGCCTTGGGCGTTAGAGCTGCGGACCTCCGCCCGCGTGGGTCATCTCCCTAGCGGAGGCATGTCTGGTGGCAACCTTTATCCATCATCTCATCTCCCTTTGAGGTTGCTATCCCAGTGTAATCTAATAAGACACCATTTCATTTCATTTGTCGTCAAATAATGTCGTTCGATATAAATACCTTAGACAACGGTATCGAATACAGTAAGAATACAGAAAATAGTTCACCTGCACAATACCAATGACTGCAGTATAGCAGAAGAATACAGAAATAAATTGTCGAAATAAAACCATTTTGATATAAGCATTGCATTTTATATTGAATATTGAACAATGCTCTGGGTCCTTTTTTTTGTGCTCTGGTCCTTTTTTGGCATTTGCTGACACAATTTGGATACTTACCATATATTCTATCAATGGTACGATACTTTCAGTGGGAAATAAAAAGCTGTAAATTTAGTGTTTGTAGGTTTCTGCACATTTTCTTCGTTCACTTTCATACCTTTTAAAATAGATTGAGATAAATAGTTTACAGCCAAACTATAGTTCAACTGTTCTTTTTCTCGGTCTTAAATCATTGTTGCCTGGACATTCAAACTCAGTTAGTTTTAACTTTTGTTGACGCTTTCAAGATACTTATTTAATACATTATATTTCTTTTCTGGGGCACATGAAAAAAGTCATTCGCTGGGGCTCATATGAAACGCGCAGTAGGTATTATTTGAAATTAATTTGCGTGAATATTGACTCAAAGTCTGCGTATCGTACACATTGTCTATTTATCATTGCCATTTATAGAAGCTTTAAAGGTGACAGATATGTCAAACATGACAAATGCGGTAGAATAGCCTAGCTTAACCAAATATTTGCCGCGCAAATTGTGTAACTGAACGGTAAATATCCACTTAACCTCATCCGTACAAAGGTGAGCATTATTATAGTTAAGCAGAATTAAATTTTACCATCCAATTATATGCATGTTTTTTTTGTTGATACTAGTCTACGAGCTAAGCTATATTCGTATGCAGCTTTTATCATTTCGGCAGTCAGTGACATAGGTTGATACTAGTCTATTCTCCTATATACGTATATACTACTTATAGAAGTAATGTCCTTAACTGTATGTACAGTTACAGTAGGCCTTCACATGACATGCGACTGTCATAGAAAGCCTTCTCGTGGTAGGCGTTCCTGACTATACCGACACAGTAGGCCCTCTCGTGGTAGCCGTTCCTGACTATACAGACACATTAGGCCTTCTCGTGGTAGGCGTTCCTGACTGTAAACAGTTACAGTTGGCCTTCTCGTGGTAGGCGTCCCTGACTGTATACAGTCACAGTAGGCCTTCTTGTGGTAGGCGTCCCTGACTTTATACAGTCACAGTAGGCCTTCTCGCGGTAGACATCCCTGACTTTATACAGTCACAATAGGCCTTCTCGCGGTAGCCTTCCCTGATTTTATACACAGTATGCCTTCTAGTGGTATGCATCAGTCACAGTAGACCTTCTCGTGGTAGACGTCCCGGACTGTATACAGTCACAGTAGGGTTTCTCGTGGTAGGCGTCCCTTACTGTATACAGTCACAGTAGGCCTTCTCGTGTTAGGCGTCCAAGACTGTATACAGTCACAGCAGGCCTTCTCGTGGTAGGCGTCCATGACTGTATAGAGTCACAGTAGGCCTTCTCGTGGAAGGCGTCCCGGACTGTATACAGTCATAGTAGGCCTTCTCGTGTTAGGCGTCCCTTACTGTATAGAGTCACAGTAGGCCTTCTCGTGGTAGGCGTCCATGACTGTATAGAGTCACAGTAGGCCTTCTCGTGTTAGGCGTCCCGGACTGCATACAGTCACAGCAGGCCTTCTCGTGTTAGGCGTCCCGGACTGCATACAGTCATAGTAGGCCTTCTCGTGGAAGGCGTCTCGGACTGTATAGAGTCACAGTAGGCCTTCTCGTGTTAGGCGTCCCGGACTGCATACAGTCACAGCAGGCCTTCTCGTGTTAGGCGTCTCGGACTGTATAGAGTCACAGTAGGTCTTCTCGTGGAAGGCGTCTCGGACTGTATACAGTCATAGTAGGCATTCTCGTGGTAGGCGTCCCGGACTGTATACAGTCATAGTAGGCCTTCTCGTGGTAGGCGTCCCCGATTGTATAGAGACACATGACGGGTGGCAAACACACTGACTGTTCATTTTAAAATGTCAACATAGTTCTTTTACATCGATTGAAAAACAAGTTTTAACCGCTCTCGATGGCTTCGTGTACTAAACAACGTGGCTTAATTATCTTGGTCGAGGATAAATAACAAAGCCACGGCGAGGATCTAACCCACGACCTCTCGATCGGGAATCCGACGCTCTACCACTGGACCACGCACTCCACTACATTATACACTGACGTGTCAAAGACAAAAGAACGTTTTCGACTCGTCAGTAGGCCGACACTTTTGAGTTTGTTATACAATACAATATCAGTTATGGCTCAATTGTTGATATAAATGTCTATTAATGCACGATTAATAATGAACATTATTATTAATATATACAGTCTGTCACCGATGTGACGTCATGAGATGGCGTTATTTCTTGAACTTTAGTTTACATGAGCTGAAATATTTAAGGGACGGGTGTATGTATTTAAAACATTTTAGTTGTATTGCCACCTACTGAAGAGGGTGTGGACTCTTTTATGTATTATAAGTATATTGATATAGTATTAATTACTGTCAGCGTAGGAATATGTAAGGCAGTATCTCGACACTCCTACGCAATGCAAATAAAAAACGTCATTTTCAAACCTCAAATATTTCCGATAGCCGTCGACACATAGTTTTCATTTACATTTAAAAATAGTTTCATATTTAGAAAAAAATATCTCCTTTATGAACTTTTGACAGCCTTGACTAATGGGCTTAACGTAATTTAAATGCAGTACCGGAGATTGCGATCTGACTAACTACTCTTGCTGAGATGGTGGCAGAAATGATATATGTTGTTTCTGATTTTTGTTTATACTTAATCGTGGTTTTCCCTGCTAAAATGCATTCTAACAAGTTGTAAATGTTTGACACCTTGTGAAATCTTACTAGTTTAGTTAATAATTTTAAAATTATATTTATTTGACATTTAGTTAAGTAGTGTTAAGCAAAGGTTTCATATGAGTGGGAACTGTTTGAATAATTTCTGTTTGAGTATATTTATTATCGCCAAGACAGCCGATGTTCGTGTCAATACAGTTGGGATAGCGAGTTGTAAGTCGTCGTCCGTCCTTCCGCTGTCCTCCGTACGCTAACGTTTTGTTGTTAACACTCTAGCACTTTTATATTACGTTTGATCTTTACCAAATTTTGTGAGGGTCTTTATATAAAAGAACGTTCGAAAGCCACCTATATCGGATAAGTAACACTGGAGTTATGGCGGGTTTTTTTATTGCTAAAACATGCCATCCGCATGCTTATTTACATTCTAGCAACTTCATTTTGTAGTTGTTGTTTTTTTTAAAAAAATGTGTCAAGTGTCTTACTATCAATAAAAATTGGAAAAAGTTCGAAAACCAGCTAGATCGGATAAGTAACACAAAAAGTATGGCCTTTGATTTACTGAAAATGCTATAGTCGGCTTCGTTCCTCAATTTTTCATCTGATCTTGACCACTCTTTGGCAGGATGTTAATGTCATTAAAAGGCCGGACGAGTTTGAAAACTAAACATATTGGACAAAAAACAGCGATCTTTGCGTCGCTTACGCCCTAGCACCTTCATTTACCATACGCTTCTTACCAAACTCGGCCCGAACATTGATATTAATAAAAGCTTGTACAACCTCGAAGTTAACATCAGAAGAATTAGGTACTTCATTTTTCATCCGATCTTTACCGAACTTTGCCATACTCTTTATATGTGTAAATGATAACTTGAACAAGTTCAATAACCAGTCAAATTTAAGCAGAAACAGGTTTAGGCCCTTTCTTGAAACGAGCTATGTTTTGCTGTATTGACACTCAAGGTCTCTACCATGTTTATTTCAATAAAAGCTCGGACAAGTAGAAATGTAGCATAGATTGCGAGACACGTATACGTTTTCATTAAAGAAGCAAAGTCAATACTGACTTCACATTGCAATACCTATGCACTATTAATCTGAAGGCTACGCATTTGTACCCGCAGAAACCATAGTTGTCCATTTACTATAAAACGGTTGTGAAAGTGGAATTCCGTTTTAATTCTGTTTTGTTATATATCAAGTTTATATGTATCTGTTGTATCCTCGCGGGTCTTAGGACCCATTGGAATTATCTGAATAAACTACCTATAACTTAATTTCTTGATCTTAAATAATAGTAAAAATATGTTCTTTTTTTTTCTGATCTTGTATATTACAAGAAATCCGCGGATTCACATGTCTCGCCTAACGGGGGCTGGACTTAAAAATAAAAAGGTCAATGATGCTTAAATGAAAGTTTGTAAACATTTTAGTAACTAAAAACAATGGAGTTTGCCGTTTGCTGAGATGATATTTAAATGCATTTGTTTAAAAACAAAATGCCATTGTATTAAAAACAAGAGACCCGAGAGGGCCTGTGGACACTCTACTGGCTCTTATATCAAGGGTTGTCGACATAAAATTCCCATCAGTACTTCTTTTAAAACATTGCAAAAAAACTACAAGGAGCCTTAGATCGCTCACCTGGTAATCATGGGCAATAAGTCAGCTGTGTCTAGTCTGGCATTGGTATTTTTTTAATTTGTCCCACTTTCTTCTATGAATGAAATTTCATAAAAATGGGGTGGGGGTGGCGGGGAGGGGGGTTATATTAACATTCTAAACAAATATGGTAAAGGTCAGATAAAAAATGAAGTATATACAGATTTAACAAAGGAAAATACAACATAGCATTTCTCAACAAATCAAGGGCCATAACCTGTCGTTACTAACAAGATCTAGTTGGTTTTCGAACTTGTCCAAGATTTAATTGATATACCGCGCTTTGCACAACTAGACATCATACTGAGGCTTCCTGCCAATTTTTGTAGAAATCCAACAAGCCGTTTAGGAGGAGTAGCGCCGACAAGAAATTTAAAGTAAAAATGTCAAAGTGCCATAACTCCGTCATAAATCGGCCAACTGGAACAAAAGCGCGATACGCACAACTAGACATCTTACCGATTCTTCCTGCCAAGTTTCGTCGAAATCCAAGAAGACGCTTAGGAGGAGTAGCGCCGACAAGAAATTTAAAAGTAAAAATAACCTACATGGTATATGCATATTTGAAACCATTCTAACGTCCTTTGTCACACAGGAAAATTGTTACATTTGCCGAAATTTTGTTACAAATGACGTTCGTAATTTCGTTGTTGTTACCTTTGGCGGTTTGTTACATTTAAGATTGCTACAACGATGACAATATAAAATATGTTTTTTTTTCGCGCTACGTTCTGTCATCTTTTCGCCTTTGAAATTTCGTATTGTCTTTCTTTCGTTCTGTCATTCTGTCATCTAACAGAGTATTTAGGGTAATGCATTAATAAAAACAGTTAAGGGCTGTAACGCATATTTTCTTATTGTTCTTGTATTAAAATAAGCTACTGTCAAGTATTACACGTCCCATTTCCACCAGAAAGCGAAAAGACGACAGAGCGAAAAGACAACAGACCGCCAGAACAAAAAGACAACACATCCAGTGTGAACATGCAAGTTATAGAGGAATATTAGTGAAACACACAATTTTAATAATATTAGTCTTGATGGATAATACATGAACTGAAGAAATATTGGAGCATTAACATTATGACATGTTTTTAAAGTTGACTAAAATGATGTCGTTCAATATGAAGTCCGCAGGGCAGTAGTGTTTAAATGCACACTGCCTGTGTGACAAAGGACATTATATGCGTGCGTATAAGCGTTTATTTATCCTCGCTGTATTGCATTAAGCATTTTAGCGAGCAGACCTCGGTTTAAAGTCTCATCCGAAGGACTGGTAAGGTAGGAAATACTTTTTTGAAATATTTCGATAATTAACCCAAATTCGGTCCTGGCTGGGATTGAACGCACGATCCCTGGGTTACTAAGCCGCGGTGCTAACCATTACACCTAGGCTCTACCTTTATGCATAATACCTTGTAGGCCACGCAGCAGCATGTATGCCAGTGGTTTAAGGATTGGGACATGATATTTAATATTAAAAACTGTAAAACCCTGCACATGGGCTTTAATAATCCTGGTCGTGTGATTATTATATGAACAATGAATGGTTGTAAAATATTTCTGAATAATGTGATTTGGGTGTACTTATATCTAGTGACCTTAAACCATCTAAGCACTGTGTAAATGCTGCTAAGAAGGCCAACATGACACTTGGCATGATTAAGAGAAACATTGTATCAAGGGACAAGAATGTCATAACCAGTCTATATAAGTCACTTGTAAGTTGAGTACTATGTACAGGCATGGAATCCATCACGTGTTAAAGACATTGAACTCCTGGAGCAAGTACAACACAGAGCAAGCAAGTTAATACCCAACATTTAAGACAGGTCGTATTATGAAAGACTTAAATATTTAAACCGCTCTACTCTTGAACTTCGCAGGCATCGTGGTGACCTTATTGACTGAATGTCTCGTGTTTTCGTTCTGCATTCGCAACATCTCGTATACTGCCTCGCAGCTAGTCTAGATCAACTGCGACGCTTGCTTGTTTTCAAGACAAACGTCTAGACAAGACCTCCTGAACAAAGTTTGATTTTTGCCGATACACTGGTAAGGTTTCTGATTGTCTGAGACAGGAACACCTGCTATCCAAGATATACTGAAGGCAGAAAGGCAATAAATTTATATATAAACAATGAGGGAAACTTCATCATTATATCGTTAAATGCGGATGGTAAGAAATACTTTAATAAACAAATAATAATTACGGTCACGTGGTTCCAGTTTCAAATTTGTTTCTGCACAACTTGTCAAGACGTTTGTAATTACAATCAAGCGTCGAAGATGAGCAAGACTACTTCGCAGAACGAAGAATGACGCGATTGGCAGAGCGTTCACTATTGTTCGTTCTGTTGTTCTGTCGGCTGCGGGTTCGAATCCCACTGGGAGCTCGACTTGTAAGTGAGGAAATGTCGATTCGATTCTTAGGAGGTGTACGGTATTGGTTCTACCCAGGAAAAGTGGGTGGTCTGCCTCCACCATAAAAAAATCGACCGTCATATATAACCTTACATCTGTTGAAAATTACGTAAAACACCATACATACAAACAAACAAACTGTCGTCTTTTCGGTCTGTCGATCTGTCGTCTTTTCGCTCTGTCGTTCTTTTCGGGTCGAACGAAAAGACGACTTGGCAGAAATCAGCCACCATAGAATACAGATGTTTACTAGCTAACATATACTAGTACTTGTATTGTAAAGAAAATGTATACACTTTTTTTAATTCTTCTGGAAATTCAAATAACCTGTCTTGGTTTCTATGAAAAACACACATTTTTAGTTAAGGTATATCCATTGACGTGTTCTAGTATAAATACTTGTTAAAAACCTCAGCATGAACTAGTTTATCGACCTTATAGAAGTTACTATTCGTCATATATCTGTTTTCATTGTGCAGAGTTTTTTTTTTTATAAAATTGTTATCGTAAATGTGATTCGTAACGTGAGGCTTCAAATAACTCGTCGTCTAACATCATGGATGTAAGACGCTGAATGAGTTACTTTGTGACGTACCTTACCTGGAAACAAATCTGAAATATCATTATATATAGTTATGTTTATTCTAGCAACTACTGTCTCGGGATGCCATGAAATCAATCATTTTTTGGCAACTAAATTCCCGAATGAAATTCCCTTAGCCATGATGTTGTCACAGCATAATGGCTTCTCTCATAGTTTACACATAGTTTATGGCCTGTGTTTCATGTAGATGTAACTCATCGAGGCTTCAGTGGAGGTAATGAGACCATTTAAAGGGACTCTCACGGCAATCTCGATTTTTTAAAAACACAGGGCGTCCCGTTCGTTTTTCTCTTCACTTGCATTTGTTCATTCATTAATAGTAATTGTTAGAATAGTTCAAAGCAAATTATTTTTACATATTACTAACTTTTTATAATAGTGCATCAATAATATAATTAAAAATTTGGTGAAATAGTGAAGAAAATTTAAATCTCAATTTTTTATTTTATCATATGCAAGCAGTTTTAAAGTCAAAATGACGCAGGATAACTTAATTGAGGAGCAAATTTTAATGTTTGAATAAAACTCAAGATTGCCATGTGTCGCTTTAAGAGATTCTCAGATATACAGTACAGAAAATGAATAATATTGTCTTTTTACCCACGATCATGAAACAACCTTCTCGACCCGTTATAATACACTAAGGGACACACGTGTGTATATATATATATAATTTTCTACTCTCTTCTCCTAAATTTGCATACCCTCCGCCGCCTCCCCCTCCTCCAAACACCTCCACCACCGCCACTATATTTAAAATGGTACAAAGCTCGTCTGATGAAATTCATACGACTCAATTTAAAAAAGAGCAACATATCATTCTCATAATTTTTTTTTTTATAATGATTGCATTAGACGAATTCACATAAATATTCCAAATGTTTTGGATCAATTTAAGTTACCAGTACTACTGGTTTGTATTAAGGGTTGTGGAATACGATTGTTGTAATATAAACAATCAGTTTCTTTGTGTAATTTATAAACTATGTGTACAGTATGTGAGAAGCCATTAAGCTGTGACAACATTTCAAATTAGCATATTTTATTATTATTACAAAGAGTGTTGTTCATACCAAATCATATTCGATGTTTATTAAACAACAAAACAACAACAAGTAAACGGGTTTTTTCGAGTTGTTTCTGCATACTAGTCTGGTCCTTGGCATCTATGAATGCTTGTTTCTTTACCAGATTGTATTTGAAGACTGGGAACCTGACCATTCGCAACATCTCGCTCGAAGCCGGGATTGGTCGAGTTTTCACGATTGGGAATCTGACTTCGAATTGAAGAAACTATCACCCGGGTCCGACGGCTCTTTCAATACTGCAACCGCGGAAATCGTTTGCGAAGTTCAATTTTCGCTAATTCGCAAGTGCGATAAATCACAAGTGCGATAAATCACAAGTGCGATACATAAGCCTAAGCCCCAGCTTAAATATTACACATGCTTTTAGTTTTATAAGTTGAGTATCAACGTACATATGCCATTTCATTTAAATCGGATTTAAATCAGATATAATTTTGCTCTTTCTTTATTATTAATGAAATGTATTTTATTGAGCAAACGGGAATGTGTTTTAAGTCGTTTTTACAAAGACACAATAATTGTCATTGTAAAAAAAGTGGTACAGGCACAGCTTTATAAGTATACGTCCCAAATGAAGTCATTAAGGGTCTCAATATACAAAGTAAGCAATGAAAGCAATCAATACATCTGCAGTATTTATTTAGGTGCAATAGGGTATGCTTACACTGCATTCTTCTAGGGGATCAAATATATTCTAAAGCTCGTCATCTGGATACGCCGATAACCTTAATACACCATTAGGTGGGCGTACAGACAAATACTATATTGTCCCTGCACATATGTGATTTTAAACCAAAATAATGACACTAAATTAAATAAAAAATATTTGAAATCAGTGAACAATTCAGTAATTTGACAAAACTGTTTATTTCGTGTTAAACAACATGCACATGTGTCATTATTACGTGAAACAATGAGACTTTATAGGTCAGCCGCTGTTCTTATTATCAAAGGACTTACATATATAACATTGAAATGACTATCACAGCGGTTTATGCGACCATGAGAATCTCGAACGTGCTCAGTGGTTCGCCGTGCGATTGATACATTACATTAACCATGTCGCTTTAGAAAATGTCCAGACCATGTATTTACAAAAGGGAAGATCTTACTGGAAGGAACAATAATCAATGGAAACCATATGAAAATAATGTATGTATACAAATGAATTGAAATGGGTTTTAAGTCCTGTTAACACGTTGCAGTTAGATTATATTGGAACAGCAAGCCCAGAGGGAGATGAGATGAAGGATGGTGTTTCCCCATCAGACACGACTCCAGCAGGGAGTGACCCCACGCTGGGCAGATGCCTTAGACAATTGTACTAACCGCATACTATACAAGTTTGCATTAGGAAACTAAACGTAATAAAACGATACACTCATCAAAGTCAATGTTTTCTTCAAAATCTTATTCCAAATACACATAAAGCGGCTTGTTGACAAACTAGGAGGTTGTTTTTCTCCGACCGGCGCTTTTTGTCCGCACAAATTTACGCTTTATATCCACACGGCGCATTTTGTCTGCAAAAACTGAGACCGTTTGCATGCGGACAAAGGGCACCAATTTGTGAGGACAAAAAGCAGCGTGCGAACGAAAAGCATCAATACTTGCAGACAAAAAAGCGCCATGCGGACAAAAAACGCCAAAAAAAAGAAAAAAAAGAAAATGAAAATACGGACGCTGGTAAAAAGCGTCGTGCGGACTAAAAACCTCCATCACAAACGATTTCTTGTTTAATTACACTAAATCAACTGGAAGAGCTCGCATGGAAAGTCGAAAGCTATGCTGTGCTAATCTTTCTTTTCTTTAAACACGTTTTAATGCAGTTTCCTGTTATTTGTTTGGATATAACTGTATTCTGGACATATTATTGATATTTGGAAATGCAGCTGATCATGTTTTTGACAGTTTTAGGTATTTGAAAAGTGAAAGTAGAACGGGTATATAATAATAAGGTTAACCTTTGACCCGTTGTTAGTATACATCTGACGAAATCTTTCTTAGAAGACATTCAACCACATTTCCTTGCTGATGTTTAACAGCAGACTTGATTATTTGCATGATAAAGTAAGTTTCCCAGAATTCTAAGTTTGAGTTTTTAAAAGGTTGTCAATATGTTCACGTGTCTTGTTATGCTCCCCGAACTTTTCGAGGAAGCATATAGTTTCCATCATGTCCGTCACCGTCAGTTCGTATGCCCGTATGTCCTCCCGTCACGCTTGCACGCTTTCTTATCCACTCAACTAATCCTACATGTTTCATCAGATTTTCATAAGTATCAAGTGTATGTCTAGTAGCGCATATTATCAGGACGTTCTGGTTGAATGACTTTTGGCAGAGTTACGGGACATTGAAGTTTTTCGAATCTATTTAGCTAATCCGCTCAACTTCTATGTTTTTCATCTGATTTTCACGAAACTTCATAGGAAGTATCAGTCTGATGTCTACTAGCGCATTTGTCAAGCTGTTCCGGTTGAATTAATTTTGGCGGAGTTACGGGACTATGAAGTTTTCGAATCTAAAGCTTGTCCGCTGTAACTCCTCCTTAGTTGTCGTCCGATTTTCGTGATACTTTTTAGGAAGCATCGCCATGTTTTCTAGTAGCGTATATTATCAGGGCGTTCTAGTTGATTTTAGGCAGAGATATTGGACTTCGAAGTTTTTCAAATGTATAGCTTGTCCGCTCAACTCCTACACTGTTCATGAACCTTTGTAGAAAGTCTATGAGCACATCTTGTCAGGATGTTCTGTTTGAATTCTTTTTGGCGGAGTTACGGAACTTTTAAGTCTTTTAAATATAAAGCTTGTTCGCTCAACTCCTAGCTTTTTATTCGATTATATTTCACATGTGTACCTTTATTCGGGGAGTATCCATCGGTTTTACCGATTTCTTGGTTATTGTGTGTCTATCGCCATAACTTTAATTAACCCTAAAGGGTTTACTAATATGTCAATAAACAATATAAAACATCGCCATTTGTATGTAAATGTTAACTACTCGGGTCATCTTGTACCTATCGGGTATATTTTGACCGCCTTGACCTCTGAGTGTTTACATAATTAAGCTCGAATAATCAATTATACATTTTGCCATTGTAATATTGTGTCCACTAGTAAAGCAAACCTCCTTTAGTCACGCCGCCCACTTCACGATCTGTTAAACTATTTTGAAACCATTTTAAAGTATTACCCACGCTTATTGTTCGGGTCGCGTATTCAGTTACCTTTGGATAGATCCACTGATCGACTGTCGGCCATTTTAAAGTTGGCTCACGGTATTCTGGTATTACGAGACGAGTTGCATAGAAAAGTGTGCTGGATATATTACCTTTTGACAAATTTGGTGAATTTTATGCGGTACGTTTAAATATATTTCTTATACGTATATGTCTTTCTGTGAGACAGTTACATTACATTATACATGGTATCCAGTCAAGTTGATTGCAATGTTGTTATCTATAGCAAAATACGTTTTTACAAAAATAAATCGTGAACTCAACTTCTACTATACGTCTGGGCTTATTTAGAAGAATACACCAACACGGAACTCCCTTGAAGTTTCTTATTTGCATGTGTAGTAATAATTAATATCAATTATATTATGTTCCTTTTTCCCCTTCAAGTTCAAGTTTCGCTTATGTGTGTTTCTGACTTCCTTTTATTGTCCCGATTTGTTCGCGTTTAGTGGGTAGAACCAGTTCTGTATATGAACGTTGACTGTTTACAAAACAGTGTATTGTTATTTAAATGTGCCAACCAACCATGTACTGGTCAGTGTAAGGTTTCTATTGTCAAAATGGTCAGTGAATATCTAGTTGGCAATTTGCATTTGAATGGTGATGTCACCGGTCAACGTTCGTATACCTCCCGCCGTCCGTAAAATCGATACTTTCTCACTTGATAAGTCGAGCTCCCAGCGGGATTCGAACCCGCAGCGGTGAGAACAGTCTCTGTCGGAAATGACTGAAGTTTAGGTCTGACCTTACGTTCACGTGGAAATACATAGCCTTTTTTTTCTTAACACAGGTGGGACCTATGGCGAAGAAAATTAAAATATTTTAACAAGGTATGTGCATGTTCATGGGAATATAACATGCCATAGTCTCGTCCTATACTAGATTTAAACCAAAATTTCGGTTTACGTCAAAAACTTGGATCAGTTTTTGGCACGTGCATCGTTAGTATTTTTCTCGTGCATTTTTTTCTACGAAATTTGGCAGCACACTAAAAATAAATAAAACATTCTGGCCAAACACCATCATCATCATCATCATCATCATCATCATCATCATCATCATCATCATCAAAAATCATAAACAACCCCACTATAATGTTAAAAACTATGTTGTTTTAAAGTAAATATATGTTAAAGACGGTGCAATACAATAGTCGTCTGTTTAGATTTGATTGACGCTCGAGCAGCCGTCTGTATCGGAAACAGATCGAGAGTGTAATTTGTCACGATATAATGAACAGATATACCTTTTAAATACCCCAGCCATCTTTGGAATGTGTGTTACGTTTTAAATCGTTTAAGGTTATATTACACTAAATCAGCCGTATGTGTTAGCCTGGTGCATTCGAAAGTAGTTCTGTATTAAAGAGTGCTAATCTTTTTTTTCTTTAAAAACATTTTGTAGTGCAGTTTCCTGATATGTTTTGGCTGTAACTGTGTTCTGGACATATTATTGATATTTGAAAATGCAGCTCGTCATGTTTTTGACATTTTTTTTTGTATATATAAGTTACAGAAGTGAAAGTAGACAGGGTTTGCAATTGCCAGGGGTAAAATAACGTTGACCGTTGACCCGGTTTTAGTATACAGCTGAAGCAATGTTTCTTAGAAGATATTCAACCCCCCATTTCCTTGTTGATGTTTAATAGCAGACATGTTTATTTGCATGATAAAGTTATTATAAGTTCTGCAGATTTTAACAGGCAACATTCTCACTTGACTATGGAAGGGGAATGCAGACCCGTTTACGCTGCTATTATAACCGTTATATATTTTTATATGGGACTGGTCCCTGTTGATTTCCGCTCTCTCGCCCATGATGTTTGCCGTGTTACCCATGTCATCAAATTAAAATACAATGTTGTCATTCATATCAAGGCACAGAACTACTTGCATTCGCATGAAAAAATGACCAGTGTGCTGCCAAAAAATCTATAGAAAAATGTAGGTCATGTATATTCTAAAAAGAATTGCATTAAACTGAGATGCCAAACAAGTGTATATTCATACACTAATTTCCCAAAATAAAGCAAAAACAAATAAATAATAAATCACACTTTCAACATTACAATGCTTGAAACACGTCACAAATTGATCAACAATGTGATATAAACCAACAATGGCACACTAAATTAGTGAAAATGATTTGTTGTTTTACAAATAGAATGGAGAATAAGGGGGTGGGTGGGTGGGCGAGGGGGGTGGGTGGGGGGGGGGGGATTCAGTGATTGGTTAGGGTTATTTCTATGTGTTAATTTAAAAACTCGCAATTGTTGCCCAAAAAAGAATTAACACATGTAAAAGAGTGTAAGCCACACAAATAATTCACATCAGAAACGTAAATCTCGTCTCTGCTTAAAATATACACTGGGAGCTCGACTTGTAAGTGTGGAAGTGATCGACTTGTACGTGAGGACGTGTCGATTCTTACGGATGGCGGGAGGTGTACACTACTGGCTCTACCCAGGAAAGGTGGGCGGTCTGCCTTCACCACAAAAAAATTCGACCGTCATATATAACCTCACATGTGTTGAAAGTGACGTAAAACACCATATAAACAAACAAATCGTCATTTCGAGGCCAGCTTTGAAAAGTTGCGCTTGCGAACAGACCGGAACCAGTCAAAAGCACGATAGAATTTTCGCCATTGAAACCACAGAATGATATAATGGCACATATTAATGGAGCTAAAGCAGCGGTGTAATTATAATTCATGGAGAAAATCGCTCTCCGTTTGAAACATTACCAGAAAATGCATAAGATGTAGTCAAACGATATGTAAGAATATTTTATTTTAATAAACAGTTCACGGGTCTATAGCTGTTTGCATTGAACGTTGCACACAATGTGTATGCGTTTAGATTCGAATGTTGGATCATTTGGAAATGCAGCAAAATATACTAGAAAGGGGTAATTTCTCACCCACCCACCAACACATACAATACTATTTTTCAACAAAAAAGATGGTCTACTTTTCTTTCTTTTTTTTTTGTTAAGAAGGGGCTTCATTTTATGGCTATACATCTCTATCAGAAGTCTATTTATCCCGATGAGTATACAATCTCTTGCAGGGAACCAGTTCAGTATGGTGCAGTTTTTTTTTTCCAGTGCCTGTTTTTTCGATTTCCTTATGTCGTAAGTTTCATTTAATTTTGAACTACATTTTGGTCTCCAAGGCAGAGCGATGAATTGAATCGAAGTGGGGTTTTAAGGAGCACCAACACATGAGAATGTTATATGGCGCCTAACAGGCATGAACATGCCAGGCTCATCTTCCATGCACATCGAGATAAAATATGGAAAATGGGCCTAGAACCTTCTCATCCTGAACTGCAGAGTTGCTGCAAATTCTATCGTAGAAACTCCATTTACGCTGGAGCCACGTTATTGTTTTTCTGCCACTGCTCTTTTGATACGAGCGAGATAGCACCTGAAACAATGCAGGAATCATGATGAAGACTCTTAAAATAACCCGTTACACTGCCAGAATTTCCAGAATATCCGTATTTGCCCCAAACGCCCTACCTCCACATGAAGTTACCCAACACCTCCCTTAGTAGTCCAACAAAGTTACCATTAATCGGTAATCGGTTTAGTTTTCATATCAACCTAATACCTCAGTCACAATCTCTACACAGAGTTGTCGTTCCTTGCATACACATACACCTCTGTCAAGTGTCATCAAATACCAAGAATCTTGGCAAACGATGAAAAACGATGGAACTGCTAAATTTTTTGATTGCACTAATGTTTTTAACTTTAAATGATATGCCTAAATTCCAAAAGAAAACAATTTTTCTGCTGAGAATTATATTGCGGTAGCATAAAGGTTTGTACTTTGGCATATCACTCCGCCGTCAAAACATTCAAAATACGCACCACCAAATCATTTCCATAGGGTTACAGTATCGTTTGCTACCAACACCTTCCAGTATCACATAGCTCTTAACAACCTACCTTAAATTAAATTATTAACTTAAAATATATATCAAAATGTAGGAAATAAGTCGAGTTTCTTTCGACTGTTTATATACGTGTCAATCCGCAGCCGATTATTGGTGGTGTCATGGTGTTGAAGTTCTGTTCACTATTTTGATATGTTAGCTATGGTCATATGACAAATTATCATGTGATCGCAGGCTACTTTCTTAGACGTTGACAGAGGTCAATGTAATGTAATGACCTCTGGGAGAGATTTCCTGGACCAGGTAGACTGGTACCCGAACTCACACTTACTCATTTAGGTACGGATGTCGTTTGTGTTTGGCGACACTATATATATACAGTACTTGATAACGCAGAATCATGTTCAAGCCTTTTATGTTAACGTCTCTTTAAACAGCATATCACGTGCACAACAATTCACTCTTTTGTAAAATATTTCTATATGTGTTTGGTACATACACAGTTTAAGACATGTGAAACCGGCTATTATATAAATCAGTTGTATAAGGATCTCGTTAAATGGGTTTCCTTTATTTGTCAATATTTTTTTTAACATGTGAAAATAAAATATTTGAGCACTATAACATTGATCTGCGTGTCATTTACACAACATGTAGGTCTACAGTTAAATACGAGTTTTTTCGCAAATAAATCACACGTGACTATTTGCTTTATTTCTCCCGTTTATAGTTTTGTACAAACGTATTTACCACTGCGTACGGGGTACTCCGGTACGAACATAAGATCGGATGAAGTATATTAGTAAGGCACTGGTATAAAAGACAGAAAGTATCCGGACAGGGGAAACAAACTGAAAAGATATTTAAAACTAAACAAATAAGATGTGGAGATCTACTGATTGTTCACATATTTTCACATTTGTTGACGAAAAGTATTATTCGTGGAACCTATATCTTAAATAACATTAACTATACACAAAGTCATGTACCTTTGATGACCTCTAGACCAACCTTTTTAAGACTGATTCATGGGCTAATACATAATCGATTTACTTATATACTGAGCAGAAATAGAAACGTCCCCAACTTAACTCCACGCGTACTTTAAACCATCCAAATGATTTTCATACCCCAATGATAAGAGCGCATTTCATTCCTTATATTTACATAAATATTTACTTTTAAAATGGCGTTGATTTCTTCTCTATATACGCCAGATTTACTATTTATTTCGAAAAAATAGTTTATTATAAGGGGATTTTTATGGAGTAAAATGTAACAGCCGTTACGATCGGCAACATTTTAGACACACCCCTCATGCGCAATATTCTATTAAGTTAAGCTCCGCCCATCATCCAATGAAAACCGTTAAGGGACATATCATGAGGTATTCCGAAGGTAATGGTATTCATTGGAAAATTAAATGCAGCGTGTCAAATAAGATTCATCGTAGCGAATGCAATAGCGATGTAAATAGTTTTCTTTGAATCAAACTTGTGGGCAAACTTATTCCCCTTGATTTGGTTTAAACAGCATTTCCGGGTCTTGTGGTTAAAACTTTGAGTTAACACAGTTTTGTTATATTGAAATAAACAGAGAATGACCTCATCACCACAAAAACAGAGAAAAGACGCTGATCTTTTCACTCATTTTTGCGCCATACAGTTTTCAAGAACGAATATTTTCAGATTACCACCCTTTATAACAAAAATATAGTGACTTTGCAATTTGAATCAAACAGTTTTAGTAGAACAGACAAACTTTGGTTTTTGATGATAATTAATATTGATCAAAATGATTGAGTGATAAGTATAAAATGATGAAATTATATCTAGATTGGTGTACAAAGTGTTACAACCCTATGCAAATCACGGCTTAAAAGAGGGACGTTTCTATTTTTTGCTGAGTATACTTACGTATAATAATACATAGGAGAGTCACGTAGTCAAATATTGACAAAAAGATTTAACATGCTAAGCTTAGAATAGTCTTATTCATTGATTTGTAGATGATTACATAATAAAGTTCTCATTGAACATTGAATTTATGAAACGAATTGAGTAAATAGTATTCTGAACGAGCTTCCAGCGAGTTTCGGAAACATTTTTCGGAAACGTATTATTCATTGACTTATGATTAAACAGGAACATGGTTTAACGCATTGCATTTGTCGAAAATCTATAATGGCTGACTAATGTCGTCTACGATGCCTCACTGACACGTCTGTGATGACTCATTGGCAGGTGAATTATGACCCACTGGCACGTCTATGGTGACCCACTGGCACGTCTATGGTGGCTCACTGGCAGCTGAATGATGCCACACTGGCAGGTGAATTATGACCCACTGGCACGTCTATGGTGGCTCACTGGCAGCTGAATGATGCCACACTGGCAGGTGAATTATGACCAACTGGCACGTCTATGGTGGCTCACTGGCTGGTGAATGATGACCCACTGACACGTCTATGATGACCCACTAGCAGGTGAATGATGACCCACTGGCACGTCTATGATGACCCACCGGCATGTCTATGGTGGCTCACTGGCTGGTGACTGAGGACCCACTGGCAGCTGAATGATGCCACACTGGCAGGTGAATGGTGACCCACTGGTAGGTCTATGGTGGCTCACTGGCAGACGAATGATGCCTCACTGGCAGGTGAATGATGCCTCATTGGCTGGTGAATGATGACCCACTGGCACGTCTATGGTGGCTCACTGGCAGGTGAATGTTGCCTCACTGGCAGCTGAATGATGCCACACTGACATGTGAATGATGACCCACTGGCACGTCTATGATGACCCACTGGCACGTCTATGGTGGCTCACTGGCTGGTGAATGATGACCAACTGGCACGTCTATGGTGGCTCACTGGCTGGTGAATGATGACCAACTGGCACGTCTATGGTGGCTTACTGGCAGGTGAATGATGCCTCACTGGCAGGTGAATGATGCCACACTGGCAGGTGAATGATGACCCGCTGGCACGTCTATGATGACCCACTGGCACATCTATGGTGGCTCACTGGCAGCTGAATGATGCCACACTGGCAGGTGAATGATGCCTCACTGGCACTTCTATGATGCCTCACTGGCACGTGAATGATGCCTCACTGGCACGTCTATGATGGCTCACTGACACGTCTATGATGGCTCACTGGCACGTCCATATGGGCCACTGGCACGTGTATGATGCCTCCCTGGCACGTCCATGATGGCCCACTAGCACGTCTGTGACCACTGTCACGTCTATGATGGACCACTGGCACGTCTATGGTGGCCCACTGGTACATCTATGGTGGCTCACTGACACATTTATGGTGGCCCACTGGCACGTCTTTGATGGCCACTGGCACGTCTATTGTGGCCCACTTGCAGGTCTATGATGCCTCACTGGCACTGACAGCACTTTAAAAAATGACACAGATCTAAAACATGGTCCTTAAATTTTTTGATATAAAATTGCCGATTTATTTCGAAATAGGCTATTTTCTTAAATAGGACTTAAATACGCATAGCATGCAATTGTCTTTGATTGCGACGATTGTCCTTATTCAAATTTGTAGAACATGTCAACTAGTTTTGAAATATGATAGCTAGATACGATCGTGTCAGTTTCGGGTCGTCAGCGATTGATAATTATATTTGATGGTCGTTCTGGTTGTGTGGCCTACATATTGACTTACAGCTGTCATGCAACTGGTCGATAGCAATCAGGGAAATATGCTTAGTGTGTACCTACTTTGTAATACATTTGTTTGCGCATTCTGAGAATAGCAACTTGGTAAATCGTTGAAAAGGGTAATTTCGTTATATACGTTACAACGTAAAGTGTATCACGTCCACTGCATTAACTTGGATCAGCTGGGTTCTTCTGTGCAAGTTGTAGGACAGTTGTTACATTTCAGATTAACAATAACAATAACAAGATGTTATCTTTAATTACCCCCCCCCCCCCCCCCCCCCCCCCCCCACACACACACACCCCACACCCACCGAACTGCCATATAAAAGACAGAAGATGGCGCTGGGGCATATATATAAAGTATGCATGTTTCACATCAGAGGTCCCTTTTTCAACATTTTTAATAAACTACTGTAAAATAGATTATGAAAAGTTGCACAAATACACATTTAAACATGTTAAATCAATTGGTCCTAATTATTTTGTAAACAATCATTTGCAAAGTATAGTTTCAAAAAATAATTTAAACCAACTGCCAAACAATTTGAATTCTATAAGGTTATGACCCTTGCTAACATTTCCCACGTGGCTGTGTTAATCAACAAGCCTGCACGTACCTGATTATGTGCACCTGATTATGTGCAGTGCACCTGATTATGTGCACGTACCTGATTATGTCAAGGCAATGCAATACCAAGCATTTTAACATTCCAAACATAATAGGCTCGACATTCCAGTTGTCAACAGACCTTCAAAACGGCACCAGATCTGGATTTTGTGTGGTTATAACTGTATAGGAAAAGTTGTGTAATATTATTGTGATTCAATTCAAATACATGTATATAGTCGACTGCTTCAGACAGGCTGTGTGCAGCACTGGTAATTTGATAAGTCCCTCCTACAAATATTTACTGCCGCAGTAAATGTTGGGGGTCGACCGGCAACAATACCTAAATAAAAATGTTCTACGTTCCCTTCTTTTATAATGGTAGCCCTCCGAGTAGTATCAAAATGAAAATACTGTTCAGTGTGTGTGTGTGTGTGTGTGTGTGTGTGTGTTCGAAGTGCGTATTTTCATATAAAGTCAAGCGCTGACAGTTTCATGACGACCGATTGCGTAAATAAACATGCAAAGCATTAGTAGCTGGCCACGTCAACGTTTAACTTTACCGGAGGTTGTTCCCTTTAAAGTTGAATGTGTTACTTATAACGTGGGTTGTTACATTTAACGTCGTTATAACTGAATTATTATATATAATAGTACAGTACAGGGAAACACCAACCATCACACGCCAAGTTACGCACATATATTAGTAGTTAAAATGTTATTTAAAAAAAAGCCAGTCATGCGTAGACACCAGTGTAATGTTTTCTGTAATTCGTTGTCGTGGTTTTTATATTAGCTTTGTATCAGTGGATACGTTTTTGTGGACAAATATTTACAGTAAAACAGAGTGGACACACATTTACAATGAAACATTTGCGTAACAAAATATCCTTGTCACCGTACCAAAATAGTTGGGGGAAATATCAGTGAACTAACCGGGAATTCAAACTTTGGACCCCTTGCAGGCGAAGCAGACATTCTACTGTAACACCATAAAAGGCGATGGGAAAGTAGCATACTGACGTCATTTCGAATTTTTCAAATTCATCACTGATATTCGGCAGATGCCCTCCTGATTTTTCAGGACTTCATCCGCGGTGCGGTTATTCGGTGTGCATATAATCCTAATACATTTAGGGATTCACGAACCTTTGGAGACCCTTTTAAAAATACATAGAAATATAAAACACACATTTGAGGAAAGTTTGGTGCTTTTGTCCGGGATGTCTAGATTGGGTCCTAAAACCTGGATTTTGGTCCCAAGCTATATGTATATATATATGCAAATCTATGGGGGAAGTAGCTTCAAGCTTATAAAAAATGCACTTAGTGTCACAGTAAGTTGTCCTCGGTAAAAATATGCACTTCATGTCACAGTAAGTTGTCCTCGGTAAAAATATGCACTTGTTGTCACAGTAAGTTGTCCTCGGTAAAAATATGCACTTCGTGTCACAGTAAGTTGTCCTCGGTAAAAGTATGCACTTCATGTCACAGTAAGTTGCCCTCGGTAAAAATATGCAATTCGTGTCACAGTAAGTTGTCCTCGGTAAAAATATGCAATTCGTGTCACAGTAAGTTGTCCTCGGTAAAAATATGCACTTCGTGTCACAGTAAGTTGTCCTCGGTAAAAGTATGCACTTCATGTCACAGTAAGTTGCCCTCGGTAAAAATATGCAATTCGTGTCACAGTAAGTTGTCCTCGGTAAAAATATGCACTTCGTGTCACAGTAAGTTGTCCTCGGTAAAAATATGCACTTCGTGTCATAGTAAGTTGTCCTCGGTAAAAATATGCACTTCGTGTCACAGTAAGTTGTCCTCGGTAAAAATATGCACTCCATGTCACAGTAAGTTGTTCTCGGTAAAAATATGCACTTCGTGTCATAGTAAGTTGTCCTCGGTAAAAATATGCACTTCGTGTCACAGTAATTGTCCTCGGTAAAAATATGCACTTCGTGTCACAGTAAGTTGTCCTCGGTAAAAATATGCACTTCGTGTCACAGTAAGTTGTCCTCGGTAAAAATATGCACTCCGTGTCACAGTAAGTTGTCCTCGGTAAAAATATGCACTTCGTGTCACAGTAAGTTGTCCTCGGTAAAAATATGCACTACATGTCACAGTAAGTTGTTCTCGGTAAAAATATGCACTTTATGTCACAGTAAGTTGTCCTCGGTAAAAAAAAAACGCATATAAACTGTGTTTCGTCGTTTTGTTAGAAAAATGTATTTGAGCAGCATACATATTCATGGCCGAGTTAATTATTTCAAAAATGCAAGTCGATGCCAAACTGCGGAAAGGCAAAATGACGATTAAAAGTCATGGCGATTCTAGGAAATGCAAGCTGCACTGGTGAAGTAAAGTTCATAGTTTTTCTTTATTTATTTATTTACTCCACCACCCTCTTACGATGCAATTTTGCATATATTATATTTAAATATAACACAATTCCGAAACCCCTTTGCGATATTGTAGCAATTTTAGCAAGATACCCACTACCGCCATTTTGAATTTCTCTATTTTATATATAATATTTATATAATTCTATTTTCAATAACACTTCTATTTGCAATAACACGTAAGAAGAAAGGCGATTATATCGTTTAATATAATCTCTCTTCAACTGCCTATATCTATCGCCCGGGGCTTGTCATAATTTTGTGATCGTGCTGTGTTATGCTACTTGAAAAGAAACGTTGACAAGTTGCCGAAACCTTTCATTCACTCTCTGTGTACATACGGGTGCTTTTTAAACTGTTCGCAATTTTATAAAATGTGCGAAAGCACAGGTGCACAGGGGATGTATACAGTATTCAAAAACTGTGAGCAAAAACATGCCAGAACGTGTTTATATTCGGTACCTACCATCGAACCACAGCGCTGATGGCTTTACATTCTGTACCTACCATCGAACCATAGCCCTGATGACTTTATGTTTTGTACCATCGAACCATAGCCCTGATGACTTTATGTTTTGTACCATCGAACCATAGCCCTGATGACTTTATGTTCTGTATCTACCATCGAATCAAAGCTCTGGTGGTTTTATATTCTGTACTTACCATCGAATCATAAGCCATCAGCGTTATATACTGTACCTACCATCGAATCATAACTCTGATGGCGTTATATTGTGTACCTACCATCGAATCATAACTCTGATGGCGTTATATTGTATACCTACCATCGAATCATAACTCTGATGGCGTTATATTGTGTACCTACCATCGAATCATAACTCTGATGGCTTTATGTCATGTACCTACCATCGAATCGAAGCTCTGATGGTTTTATATGCTATACTTACCATCGAATCATAGCCCTGATGGCGTTATATTGTGTACTTACCATCGAATCATAACTCTGATGGCGTTATATTGTATACCTACCATCGAATCATAACTCTGATGGCGTTATATTGTGTACCTACCATCGAATCATAACTCTGATGGCGTTATATTGTGTACCTACCATCGAATCATAACTCTGATGGCGTTATATTGTATACCTACCATCGAATCATAACTCTGATGGCGTTATATTGTGTACCTACCATCGAATCATAACTCTGATGGCTTTATGTCATGTACCTACCATCGAATCGAAGCTCTGATGGTTTTATATGCTATACTTACCATCGAATCATAGCCCTGATGGCGTTATATTGTGTACTTACCATCGAATCATAACTCTGATGGCGTTATATTGTGTACCTACCATCGAATCATAACTCTGATGACTTTATGTCATGTACCTACCATCGAATCGAAGCTCTGATGGTTTTATATGCTATACTTACCATCGAATCATAGCCCTGATGGCGTTATATTGTGTACCTACCATCGAATCATAACTCTGATGGCTTTATGTTGTGTACCTACCATCGAATCATAACTCTGATGGCTTTATGTTGTGTACCTACCATCGAAACATAACTCTGATGGCGTTATATTGTGTACCTACCATCGAATCATAACTCTGATGGCTTTATTTTGTGTACCTACCATCGAATCATAACTCTGTTGGCGTTATATTGTGTACCTACCATCGAATCATAACTCTGATGGCGTTATATTGTGTACCTACCATCGAATCATAACTCTGATGGCGTTATATTGTGTACCTACCATCGAATCATAACTCTGATGGCTTTATGTTGTGTACCTACCATCGAATCATAACTCTGATGGCGTTATATTGTGTACCTACCATCGAATCATAACTATGATGGCTTTATGTTGTGTACCTACCATCGAATCATAACTCTGTTGGCGCGTTATATTGTGTACCTACCATCGAATCATAACTCTGATGGCGTTATATTGTGTACCTACCATCGAATCATAACTCTGATTTATGTTATGTACCTACCATCGAATCATAACTCTGACGGCGTTATATTGTGTACCTACCATCGAATCATAACTCTGATGGCGTTATATTGTGTACCTACCATCGAATCATAGCTCTTGTGGCTTTATATTATGTACCTACCATCGAATCATAGCTCTGATGGATTTATATTCTGTACCTACCATCGAATCATAGCTCTGATGGATTTATATTCTGTACCTACCATTTAATCATAACTCTGATGGCTTTATAGTCTGTACCTACCATCGAATCATAGCTCTGATGGATTTATATTCTGTACCTACCATCGAATCATAGCTCTGATGGATTTATATTCTGTACCTACCATCGAGTCATAGCTCTGATGGATTTATATTCTGTACCTACCATCGAATCATAGCTCTGATGGCTTTATATTCTGTATGATAGGTACATCATGAAAACGTGGGAGTCATAATTTTAAAATATATATCTGTTGTTTATATTTAAAACAATTTACAAGAATGATATCATACAGCTCTTTATATTATTTAATGAGCAGATTGCGTGTCTATATACTTTTCTGCATATATTTTTTTAAACGATATTAAATGTTGTTTTCTGTTGTCAAATAATGTTTCGAGTTTGGAAACTTGTGTTAATCGAACGTGAAACGCAAATTAACTAAAAGATCGATCTATAAATGTCTTCTATTCTGAATTAATCGCAATATACCTAATAGTCTTGATCTTCCTCGACACTTTATTATAAATACAAACGTCTTGACCGTTTGTACAGAAACAAATTTGAAACCGGAAGCATGTGTCAGTAATTATTATTATTTTATTAAAAGTCTCCCTCTTTGTTTATTGATTGATGTATTGTCGTTCTGCCGTTCTGTATATCTTGGATAGGTGCGTCTGTATACCAATCAGAAACGATACCAGAATCTCGGTAAAATGGCTGCCGCGTCAATTTATTTTTAGAAGAACAGTTCTAGACGTTTGTCTTGAAAACAAGCAAGCGTCGCAGATGATATGCACTATAAAACTACAGCATGACATTATGTTACTACAGAAACGGATTGGTATAATATATGTTTCGCGAAGCTTTATTGTAAACTTGTAATTAAAGGATACGTAACTAGTGTGTATGGCGAGTCTCAACTAAAATTAAGATATAGTACACCCTTGTACCCCCGCGTTAATAAGTTGTTCAGCCAAACGTGACACAGTACGTAGCATTGACAAGGATATTTGTATTTAGTATAATCTGTGTATGGGAAATAAAGACTGGATATAAACATTCGCTTCTGTTGAAATGTACTGGATTTAGTACTGTACACTAATTCGCACTGGATTTAGTAATTCATGTGGTTTCAGAGGGAGTAGAGCCAGGTAAAAAATAATATATATATTCCATACATATTCTGTTACTATATGTTAGATTTTAGATAAATATTAATTATAATCGGGTAGGCATTACTTGATAGTATTGCGACGTTTTTATCGGAAGCATCGGTTGACGTGATTTTACGTGTCGTAATTTTCCATTTGATAAACGCTGTCATAGAATGAAGTGTACACTGATATATGCAATCCTGACTGTCATAAAATATTATATAATAATACATGTATTTCAGACTGTCGTAGAATATAATATACACTGATATATGCATTTCTGGCTGTCAACGAATATAATATACACTGACATATGCATTTCTGGCTGTCATATAATATACTGTACACTGATATATGCATTTCTGGCTGTCAACGAATATAATATACACTGACATATGCATTTATGGCTGTCATATAATATACTATACACTGATATATGCATCTCTGGCTGTCATAGAATATAATGTCACTGATATATGCATGTCTGGCTGCCATAGAACATAATACACACCGATATATGCATTTATGCATTTCTGGCTGTCATAGAATATAATACACACTGATGTATACATTTATGGCTATCATAGATTATAATACACACTGGTATATGCATTTATGCATTTCTGGCTGTCATAAGAATATAATATACACTGATGTATGCATTTATGGCTGTCATAGAATATAATACACACTGATGTATGCTTTCTGGCTGTCATAGATTATAATACACACTGATATATGCATTTTTTTCATTTCTGGCTGTCATAGAATGTAATACACACTGATGTATGCATTTCTGGCTGTCATAGAATATAATACACACTGATGTATGCATTTCTGGCGAATATAATATACACTGATGTATGCATTTCTGGCTGTCATAGAATATAATACACACTGATGTTTGCATTTCTGGCTGTATACACACTGATGTATGCATTTGTGGCTGTCATAGAATATAATATACACTGATGTATGTATTTTCTGGCTGTCATAGAATATAATACACACTGATGTATGCATTTCTGGCTGTCATAGAATATAATAACACTGAAATATGCATTTATGCATTTCTGGCTGTCATAGAATAGAATACACACTGATGTTTGCGATTGCTGTCTGTCATAGAATATAATACACACTGATATATGCATTTATGCATTTCTGGCTGTCATAGAATATAATACAAACTGACGTATGCATTTCTGGCTGTCATAGACATATAATATACAATGATATATGCATTTATGCATTTCTGTCTGTCATATAATATAATACACACTGATGTATGCATTTCTGACTGTCATAGAATATAATACGCACTGATGTATGCTTTCTGACCTGTCATAGAATATAATACACACTGATATATGCATTTATGCATTTCTGGCTGTCATAGAATATAATATACACTGATGTATGCATTTCTGGCTGTCAACGAATATAATATGCACTAATATATACATGTCTGACTCATATAATATAATATAATATAATATACACTGATATATGCATGTCTGACGCATATAATATAATCAGTGTTTTTTTTCTCTATTTTGGGAACATAGCCCATGGCGTTGAATTGGGAATTTTAGCGCGATTTTTCATAAAATTGGGAATTGTAGCGCGATTTTTAATAAAATTCGGAAAAATATAAAAGTAAAGCTTTCCTTTCATAATTATATCTTTAATACTGTTTTTTGTACACCAAGATAAACAGAAGAATTTATAAGCTTTTGAACCCCAATCCAATGAACCCCAATCATTGGATTGGGACACTAAAAAAAAAAAAAAATTAATTTTTTTTTTTAAATTGGGAATTTTTTCCTCTTAATTGGGAAAAAAAGGTATGTTTTGGCATTGGGAATATGACCGAATTTCGGCTATAAAAACAGCCAAAAAAAAACCACTGATAATATACACTGATATATGCATTTATGACTGTCAAGTCTTTTTCTCAGACACGGGCAGCTATATCGCTTTCAAATCTGTTTACATCTACATGACAGCAGTGTGTTCCTATCAATAGTAGGTCAATATGAATCTCATGACCTACATTTTGGACTTATAATAAAAAGTACATTACTTATACACCAAAAGATACCAGGTAGATATTAAAAGCCATACTGCTTTCAGACTGCATATATACTTACATCTGTATGACAGGATCAAGTTCCTACCAAAAGTAGGTCAACGGCAATGCCATTGACCTACTTCGTACACTTCTGTTAATTTACAATAAAGTTTATTTTATGAGTCCATTATTCACTGAGGTTTATTTTATGAGTCCATTATTCACTGAGGTACCAAAAGCCATACAGCTTTTAAACTTCATAACATACGGGGCACACGGGACACACGGCAATATTGAAGTGTTTGAAATGGGTGGTGGTGTTCTAAGTTTTTAGACTCCCTCTACCATATGAGCGCGGGAAGTCTCGATTTATATAATTATGCAGTATCATAGTTACTTTTACCCTGGTTACATTGACATAAATCGAATTTTAAGTATTTCACTATTTCGTCTTATTATACTATACATTTTAATATATTATTGGTGCAATAATATCAAAAATTAATGCTATGCAAAAACAAATTGTTTAATACTATTCTTATAATTAATATTAATGATTGAACAAATGCAAGTTAGGCAGAAAAAACTAGCGGAACGTCGTGAGTTTATTGCCGTGTGCTCCTTTAAAGTTATACATAATGGCAGTAACGTTGGTCAATATGAATGACCTTGACCTACGTTTCGTACTGATTTTCTTGCACACTAACAGCCGTACAGTTTTTTTAAACTAAATTCTTACTAACATGACAACGATATGTTTCCTAGGTCAGTGAGCATGACATTGACAAACATTATTGCATTGTTTAAAGAGACCGAAATCGTTTAAGCGGGCATCCGTGTCCCATGGACGGACACAATGACTAGTTCAAGCTGTCGTTGATCTCTCTTGGTCACTGGCACGTGCGTTTGTTGGAGTGGGCACGCACAACTGGTTACACCATCAATAACGGGAAACCGATATTTCGGCATTCAGCGCGTGTACAGCTATGTACAAATAATTTCCGAGAATACCAAAGGTGTAGTAGGTAGGTGTGTGTGTGGTGGGAGTGGGTGGTGGAGGTTGGGGTGTGGGTTGGAGTGAGGGAGGGAGGGGCTCGGATGCAGTTTCCCCAGTAGTAATATCAGATGCATTTTAGAATTTACAGTAGCAGTGTGTGTTTAGTTTTATTTGTCAGGTGCGTGTATTCACTATACTGACACCTACCTGTGTTACTGTAGTAAAGGTATTTTTCGCATCACTGATTTTTCTTGTCGTGTGTTTTCGTCGCCCAAATATCGAGAACAGATAAATTACTATAAGGAAATTGGAAACCAAATGTATAGTCTCCCCACTTTGATGGTGAAGGAGACACATGGATATTTTTTCCAAACTTGAGTAAAATGTCTTTCTCCTCAAAACCGTCAAAGGTATTGCTTTCAAACTGGGTAAGGACATTCACCTCGGTTAGCCGTAACCACTCGGCCAAAGCCATCTTCCACGGCACCTTAAACAATAAAGTAAAATAATATACTCCTATATATTCTATTTACACAAGAACCGGGATATTATTATACATTCATCAGGCATTTCGGGTATTTTCTAATTAAAAAACGGCTTAACATAAGGCCAAACAAAATAATATGTGTGGTTCAGGTAACACTGGCAAAAAAAATAGGGTAGGTAGGTAGGCTTTTTTTTTCTTCTCAGTAATGAATTAATTTCTGAGAATGAATTTAATCTGTTAAATTACTATACCTTGAGTTCGATTTTTTTTATTTATTTTTTTTATTTTGATTTTTTTTTTGATTTTTTTTTTAATTCTTTTTTTATTTTTTTTATTATTATTTTTAATTTTTGCATAAAAAGTTTTAGGGTCGGCCCCTTAAAATAGGGTCGGTCGGGTTACCTGAACCACACATTTTTTTATGTGGCCTAATGAACGAGCCTAAAATGACTACTTATTTACAAGGAAACTCCTTTTCTCACAGTAATATGAACTATGTTACGTACCACGCGACACTAGGGTTAAGACGTATGATTCTATTCGGACTATTTGGTGAATTCAGATTTTGATAAACAACACCATATTTTGATCGATATGACATCATGAACTGGAATATTTTATTTGCCATATGTGACGGCCGATTTGTGTGTGTGAGAGGCAGACCACTCCCTTTTTCCTAGGTAGAACCAGTACTGTATCGAACCAGTACCGCCATCCGTAAGAACCGTCACTTTCTCAAGTGAGAAGTTGAGCTCCCAGAGGGATTTGAACCTGCAGCGGTGAGAGGCGAGCACGTTTTAGACGTAGCGTCTTTACTAACACGGCCACGGAGGCGGTATTGATCTCAAAGACACCCATGAGCCAGATTATTAAATGTTAACACATTGGAACTCGTTCGGGAAACGTTCAGTGAAAAGTTCTACGAAAGGAGTTTCGATAGCTTTATGAACGGAATAAGTCCTGCAACTCTGTTTTGGGGTCTGTTACAAATTACAATGTCCCCATATCACACAACTCTATAATCAAGAATTCTGTGAGGAGGGAGTGGGGTGGGGTGGTGTGGAGGGGATGGGTGGGATGGGGATGGGGGTGCGGGTAAGATATAAAAAGTGAAAATGTATAGAAAGGTATATCTTGATGCGATACAATATGATTACACTGCATTAACAAAGAAATCAATCTCTAGGCATCAATTCGTTGAAATTTGCATTTAAGTACTTAACAAACACTTAAACGGAAAGCTACGTGCTCGGATGATATTGTATTATTTAATCATTTATTAAATATACACATTTTTCGCGAAGTTGGTTGTGAGGTATAAAGTGGCAAAACTTCGCAATCTTGTGATATTTCTTTATAATATTGAATGTTATTAACGTATTGAAATAAGACGTTAAACTCTTTTTAACTGTTTGATCTCAATATTGAAGGAAAACTTTAGCGTATTATCGGTTATGACTGTGTTGAAGTACAGGGTATATTTAAACCATTGAATTGAACGATTGCTTTAATTTTTATGGGAAATAGGTACGTCAATAAACTTCTTTTTTTTTAACAAAGCATTGATTACAGAATTCGAACTGAGCGCTTTATAGCGCACATAGAATATGTTTGGTCAGACGCACAATATTCATACTGCAAAATAGGTGCCTCGTGGGTTGACTTGTACTCTTACAATGTTTGGTATCGGTAACTCGGACAATGGGACAGTTGATCTACCAGATAGGTACCCATTCCTACCAGTTCCGGATATCATCTATTCTACTTCATAAATAATTTAAAATAAAATAAACCCAATAAGTCATTGACTTGGTGGGTTTTTAAAACTACGCTTCTGGTGACGCTTCTGTAAGGCCACCCGTAAAAGTACTTATGTTTGCCCTTTCCCAGCCCTAATTTCAAATTTTGGGTAGGCCGGTAGGCAAATATTTTTATTTTATTTTAAAAAGCAAAAAAAATCAAAACAAAAGAAAAAACATTGATCTTTGGCGATATTATCAAAAAACAATTTTCTCTTAAATAGAAAAAAATAATATTTTGGAAGGGCCCTTTTTAGGGGTCGGTAAAGGGCAAACATAATATTTTTTTAAGTGTGGCCTAAACTGCTACAAGTATCGTACATAAAACAACGTTTAATAATGACTGCATTATTTTACTTAAGGTCACTCTTTATAAAAAAACTCAACACACTCTACAGATACGCTTTTATACGTACCCACATTTAAATATCGTTATTACTTAATTAGTTTTGCAAATATTGAAAACATTATCGCCGGTAATAACGGTATTATTGGTACAGGCTGAAGACTGAAGACACCAGTTAAGTCCAAAACCGAACAATGGAAAGTTTTGTTAAATCTTTAAGTATAAAGGTTAAAGTTGATGCGAACTTGTGGTTTCAAGTAATGCAAATATTTAAGTAGTAAACGGGCGTTTGAGCAGGACCAAACGTAGGCATTTATCAACTTAGTTCGTTATTCCAACCCTTGATATTTGTTATTGGTTCCATTAAACCTCGTACTAGCGAATGCATACAGGATAGCCAGGTTCACGTCCCTATCCGAGGGCTTAGGGAAAGTGTCTCGCCCCAAAATACACCAAGGTTTCAAGCAAATAGTTTCAAGCAAAACTATTTACCTATTATTAGGTTTCAAGCAACTCACTTCGCGGCAAAACATGAATAAAACAGTTGTTAAAATTAACATTACAATTGACTGTACTACTTCGTTGACTTGTAATATATACCTCCACACTTGTTTCGACTTTTAGTTTTTTACTCTAATCGTTTAATCTTAAATAAAAAAAATCAACACAGTTAACAGCACATGAAGTATCTAAGCTGTGACAGTAACGCCGTGAGCATAGTTGAGGCAATAGTCCATATAATGTAGGCCGTGAGTCAATTTTTTTCTACCGTCTCTGGTGGATAATTCTTACTGGTACCATGTTATAGAGAACATTGTAGAGAAAAAAATCAACGATAGCAGTGCCAACAGGTTAGCTGTTTCCTGTTATTAGAGTTATCGCCCTCTTTTAAATAAAAATCAGTTTAAAAAAACAACAACAAATTTTCTCTGACACTATAAAAGACATAGGTACATTTAGATTATTAAATGAGCATCAGCCTCTTTTATGTTGCCAAAAACATTGAAAAAAAGAAACCTATACAATTGCAACGGTATAGAACAAAAAAACATGTATCTTCAAATCGGGTTATTAGCCAGAACACCTTAAACATGGGTAGAACGTCGGATTTCAGCTCGAGAGGTCGTGGGTTCGATCCACGCAATGTCGGAATTCAGCTCGAGAGGTGGTGGGTTCGATCCACGCCATGTTAAATATCATTGAACAAACTAATTAATCCACATGTCTTCGTACTGGTTCTACGCAGGAAGCAATCGAGAGTGATTAATATACGTTAAAAGAAATTGTTTCGCAATCGATGTAAAAGAAATATGTTTAAACTAAAGAATATGTAAATGTTTCTTAGCAAACCTAAACAGTATACAAGGCTTTTTATTCCGCTTAGCTATACGCACAGGCAAGTTCTAAATTGTGTTACTCTTCTATTTTCAGATACAATGTGCTAACTTCCGCTACGTGCGTGACACGTGACTGATACCATATTCCATTCAATCCGGACTAACTAGCACCAATATGGCGCAGCACTTTGTCGAGAAGAAGGTTCACTTCCTCGGAGAGTGGCAGAACAACACCGTGGACAGCACCGTCATCTCTCACATTAACTCCATGATCCAGAACGAAAAGGGGCACAAAGTGAAGCTCCAGCTGTCTAGCGATGGAATACGAATCGTTAAAAAATCAATGTTTCAAGGTAAAACGCTTCAGGATTATACCCCAGTTGAAAACATAAAGTTCTTGACCGTAAACCAAAGGATGCCAGACGTGCTGTATGTTACCGCTCTTGCAAAAGATGGCAAAAATAAGCTCCAAGTACAAGTATTCCGCTGCGCAAACGGGATGGAAGCTGGCATTTTTATTGGAATGTTTAAGTCCGTTCAGAAATCCGTTAAGACAGTAACAGTTAAAACACCCCAAAACGCAGATCAGGAGGAAATAAACTGGACATTGCGAAACAAAGGTATTGATAATAGCAAACGAGAACTCAAGAAACTGGTGGATTTGCATGGGGAGAAATCGGTCGTTCATAAAGTCCCAAACGGCGATTCCAAAGAGGTTTCAAAAAGTCATACGGAAGTTTACGAAAATGGAGTCCGGATCCCTATATACCGTAAGGGTAAGCCGGCGCAGGTACAGTCGATGGTCGATGGGTTGTCGTATGACGAAGACCACAATTCCGACGGCCGATCGGAAGTATCTGAATCTGCTTTGAGAGTTGAGTTAGAGTCATTGTCTCAAGAATTACGAGATATTAAGTTAATGTTGGAGAAGTCGAGTGCATTGTCGTCGTCCAACTCTGAACCCGGAAGTCCTCGCGAGTTTGAACGAACCACAACCCGTGAGTTTGAACCAATGAATGTGAAGGTAACCTCGCATGCCCATAAACCACAAGCCGTTGCAGTAAATCGTCAAGAAGAACCGGAACAAGCTATGGATGCGGTGGTATTGGATGATGATGACGAACCAGTTGAAATGAGAAAGAAGCAACAAAATGGCTACCACGTTACAAGTAAACAAGAACCTGTGCAAATTCGCGTATCCGTTCCTGATTATCGGTCTATCGCCGAGCGTTCCGAAGCCTCTACAGTGCAACATGTGAAAAGAAGTGAACCTGATTACGAAGTTGTGAATGTGAAAAGAAATGAATCCGGTTACGGCTCAGTATCGTCAAGAACAACAACGACATCTTACGACAGCTGGAAGCGAAATACGATGGAGAGGAACGCCGTACGATATGGTGATTTGCCAGAGCGTATACAATGGAAATCTCGTTCAAGTCGCGCAAGTCACGTGATGCCCGTACGTCCACGATCAGCACTACCCAGCTGGTCCAGTGACGCCACTGACAGGGTAGAAGTTCGTCATCACAACGTAGGTGGCGCCCCGCAATATCAGCATGTCTCATTCAATCCCCAGGTCGCAAAAATACATGATCGCAAAACGCAGTCGTTACGCGCCAAAGGAATATCATCGACCGTAGTGAAGCCTATTCATCAGGTGTATAGGGGGCGCTCCGATGCGGTGCATGGAAGTATAGTATATCGACCGCATTCTGCTAACGTTCGTCAAACAATTTTGACGAGAGATAATCCACATCGTGCCTCACAAACATTGTACACTGAGCAAAACAACAATATTGTGAAAGCAGACCATAACAATGACGACCATCTTCTAGATGTAAGTGGAATTGATCTGTACAATGATACGCCGTCAGAGAGCGTTGTGATTCGCACATGAAACTGAGATGTACTGGTATACTATTTATAACGAAACGAAATGATGTTCTGACTGATTAGATAACTGTACCGGAAGTTTAGGAAATGTTTCATGATTGATGTGACAATGTTGGAATATACCATACTTCATGCATGTATATATGTATAGAAAGCCACAGGACATCATACATGGGATATATCTATAATTCGAAAGGAAACGTCGTGAGTTATATATTAATGGTATTGGATATACAATCTGTAGATATATCGATACAGTGATAGTGTATATACATGTATATATATCCCAATTTGTATAATCATGGAGTATACTCGCATTCAAACTCCATAGTTGTACTGAAGTGTGTTTAACTCCATTTGCATAATAGTAGACTAATGACCATATTCGTTTACATTACTCATATCGTACTTTAAATGAGCATATATTAAGTTAAACAGACTTATACCAACATATATAGTTGAATATATTTGTGAGACTTAAATGGACGGAAGTGGATCATATGGAAACTGAATATTTCACTTATTATAACTCCCTGCAACTTTACTGCGAGACTGTTTTGCGGTTTATTATATGCGCATGCGTAGTTCTATAGTACGTTCTGGAGCTGTTTGAATTGAACGCTATATATAGACACGATCGTGGAGAAGGAATATATTATATCGGATCAGTAGTTTTTATAATTGATAACATTTAAAAAGTATGCATGTTGTTGACATAATCAACACGTATAAAGTTATCACGTCCGGTCGTGCTTAACTGTTGAATCATGAATATACTAACTGCTAAAGTGGCTACTAAAACCATGTGATACGGAAGTGGTTCCCATTTGTATACAAGATCGAACTGAGCCCAGCTTATGATAACGAATGAGCACAGGCTTTTGATGAATGTTTAGTTATAATATACATGTACGAGGAAGTAAGTTATTATTGAAATTAAATGAAGTGGAGTTTAGTTTAAAAAAATAAAATACGCGCCATCAAACGTTGTACGTTTTCCTGATGGTTAGAGTAGAGCCATTCACTGTTTAACTTCCTTGCTTTACTATTGAACTGTTTATACATTCGTAGTGATTTATGCATGAAGATGGTGCCGCCTGTCATTTTACATTTTTGCTGCTTTCTGATCCTTCCCCTATCTCCAAAGGTGTAGATGAGCCGTTAAATATTATTTTGTTCTTTGTATTACTTTCGTGATATTAGTCAAGTATACGGGGTTTTCGTGTACATGGTCCTTGTTTTAGATACGAGTATTTCATTGCCCACGGGATTATTAAAATAATCAAATACTCCTTAAAAAGCACATGCCGAATGTACTATATTGTCTACAAAACTGTATAATATCGAGATTAAAAACATTTAACATTAACTTTATAATATCGAGACTAAAAACATTTCTATGTAGACAGACTATTGCATTATTCTTTAGAAAACTCACTTCGGCTGCGAACGGAACCAATCGTAATGAAACGATCCTTGACGGAAGTGTCCGAAATTGAATGCTCAAACGGATTGACTGTAAAGTGCAGTTAAGCTTGTAAAAAACTTTCTTAAAATCAGCTATACTTTAGATATCTTGATATGAGATCTGAAGGAAAGCGAATGGTTCAAGGTTGCATTATTGTTTGTTAATTATCGTAGACATTGTATATATACATAATGCTTTCATCTTTGATATACCATCTATATAAAAAGTATAACTGTATAATTTATAATCTTGAAATGTATTTTTAACCGGTCTATGTAGAAAAATCACCACATGGACGTCGTTGTCGTCGACTCGTCTTTTCAGGCGCTTCTTGAATGGTGGCATGATCATGGCTCCAGCGGAAAGTGGAGTGTTTATGAGAGAATCTGCGGCAACTCCGCAGTTCTGGAGATGCGAAGGTTCTAGGCCCATTATGTTTATTTTTTTATCTAGATGTAAATGGAGAGTGAGCCTGGCATGTTCATTTCTGTTGGCGCCATATACTATTTCTGTATTGGTGCGCCGTAAATTCAATTCAATTCAATTCGACCTCGTCTGCGGCGCCATTTAACTTTTTCTGCAACATAAATCGAAAGGTTCTGAACTTGTCCTGTAACATCCGATTGATGTGGCATAGTGATTTGTATAAACATCTGTGAACAATACCAGCGATCTAGTAATGCACATGATATTAGTATATAAGATCGAAATATGTCATGTATTCTTACGAAGGGCTAAGTCCGCATGTGCTTTTAGCAGACTTAATCTGTTCAAAACTGGACTTGTTCAAGTATCGGACAACTATCAGTTCCCCAACGTATGTACAGATGTAACTAAGGGACAGAGTGGGTCAGGAGACTTTGAAATAAATACATTTTTTGGGGTTGTTTAATTTTTGGTTTTCATAGTACCTGCCAGTTAGGGGGAAAATTGTATTACTATAATTATGTATGCTTACATGTTTAAGCCATTATTTCAATCAGAAATTTAACTTTTCATGATACTGATTTTTGTATGAATATAATAAAGTCATTTATGTTAACAGTCCTGTTTAATAAATATTTTATTCCAAAGAGGTCATGTTTCATATACACCCGCAAACAAAGTTAAGGCGGGTATTCTATTCTGGACAATGCCCGTCCGTCTGTCGACAAAACCACGTCCGCACAATAACTCTGCAACCTGTGTAGCCACATTCTGGCATCTTCACACTGTATTTGATGACATGAGGATCCATATTGAGTTTTGGGATCAATTGGTCGAAGGTCAAAGTCGCCATGATATAATCATGAAAAACCATGTCCGCACGACGGTATCTACAACATTTGTATCCACATCATTCTTAAAACTAATTATGTTGACTGTTGTTGCGAGATACTTTTATTGAATTTATGGGTCAAAGGTCAAGGTCTCCATGACCGAATCACGAAACCACGTGTAAACCCGGTAACTATTCAATATGTGTACCCTTTTTGTTCATTTTGTCATTTTTAGCTCGGTCTCACAACTCTTATTATCTCCCCTAAAAGCTCGACCTAGAGACAAAAGGAAAACAGAAAATAATTTCATTTTTTTTCTCAATTTTAGGCAATTTTTAATTTGAAAAATAGGGGTTTCTTTGCTTTAGCATAGATCTGCAGTGTAAAAGACAGATGATTCAGAACATCCCATGTTGATGGGTTTCTTAACAATTTCAGAAGTGTTTGACCGAAGCACCACATATTCAGCTAGATAGTTGTATTTTCCATAGGGTTCATATAAACATGAGTGTGAAAAAACAAGCTGGCTAACTTATGTATGTTATTGTTTTAAATTACTGGTCTTGGCTATGCCCAATGTTGGAACAGGTTGTACAGTAACCAAAATTAATTGTGGTGTGAGACCTTATGGGATGGCGAGTTGTCCGTCATCGTCGTCCGTTAACTGTTGCCTTGTGAACGCGATAGGGTCTTCATTATTAATCAAATCTTTACCAAACTCTGCGAGGGTATTTATATTTATGAAAGCCCGAACAAGTTCGAAAAACAGCCAGATCGGATAAGTATCACCGGAGTTATGACCCTTGATTTGCTGAAAAATGCCATATTTTCCCCTGTGAACACTCAAGCACCTTCATTTATATTTTGATATTTACCAAACTTGCACGGATTGTTAATATCACTGGAAGCTCGGACAAGTTCGAAAACCAGTTCGATCGGATCAGTAACACCAGAGTCATGGCCCTTATTTTGCTGGAAAATGTCATTGTCTGTGACCACTCTTAACACCTTCATTTATTAATTGATCTTTACCAAACTTGCAAAGATTGTTAATATCAATGAAATCTCAGACAAGTTCAAAATCAGCCAGATCGGATTAGTAACACCAGAGTTATGGCCCTTGTTTTGCTGAAAACGCCATTTTCTGCCGTTTGACTACTCTTGCACCTTCATTTATTATTTGATCTTTACCAAACTTATACATATTGTTAATATCAATGAAGGCTTGGACAAGTTCGAAAACCAGTCAAATCGGATTAGTGTCACCAGAGTTATGGTCCTTGATTTAGTTAAAAATGCTGTATTTTGCCTCGTTAAGACGATAGGGCCTTTATTTGGCCGGATTTCTAAACCTTGCAGGGATGATCAGTATCAAGTCTAGTTGTGCGGGTTCCGGTTGAATGATTTTGCAGAGTTATGACCCTTTAACGGTTTCAGTACACACACTTTGGCCGGACTAGTTCTCCCGAACCCTTGGCTGGATTTCAAATAAAACTTTGCAGGGATGATCAGTACCAAGCCTAGTGGTGCATATCATCGCTGGGTTCTGGCTGAAAGATTTTCGGCGGAGTCATGGCCCTTTACAGGTTTTAATGCACAAACTTTGTCCGGACTAGTTTTCCTGAACCCCTGGCCGGATTTCGTCGAAACTTGGCAAGTTTTTTTTATCAGTAACAAGCCTAGCTGTGCATATTGTCGCCGTGTTCCGGTTGAATTATTTTTGGCGGAGTTATGTTTTAATACACAAACTTTGTCCAGATTAGTCTCTTCAGAACTTCTGGCCGGATTTCAACGAAACTTTTTAGGTGATCAGTACCAGCCGTAGTTATGCATATCATTGCCGTGTTATGTTGAATGATTTTTGGCGGAGTTTTGGCCCATTAAAGGTTTTATTACACACAATTTGTCCGGACTAGTTCTCCTGAACCCTTTGCTAGATTTCAACGAAACTTTGCAGGGATGTTCAGTTCCATGCCTAGTTGTGCATATCATCGCCGTGTTCCGGTTTAATGATTTTTGGTGGAATTGTGACTCTTTAAAGGTTTTAATACACAAACTTTGTCCGGACTAGTTCGCTTCAACCACCGGTGGGCTTTCAACGAAACTTAGTTGCGTAGATCATTGTCGTGTTCCAGTTGAATGAGTTTTGGCAGAGTTATGGCCCTTTTTTAAACGATCTTGAGGCATATCTGAGCGCTAAAATAAATGGGATTTGTTGTAAGGCCAGAAACGATGATTTTTATATATATTTGCAACTGTTTGTACTTCTTTATGCTGATGATACTGTGCTGTTTAGTGATGATGAAAAGGATTTACAGAACAAGGAAATAAAGCTCTATTTGCAATTCTAAAGCGAATAAGATATCTAAATTTGCCTGTTGATCTACAAATAGGGCTTTTTGATAAAATGTTAAAACCGGTCTTACTATATGGATCCGAATTATGGGGTTTTGGTAATATTGATATTATTGAACGAGTACAACTTAAATTCTATAAATATGCATTCAGTTTAAAAAGTTCAACACCCTCCTCAATAATATATGGAGAACTAGGTGTAATGCCTCTACATGTCGAGATCCAAACTCGAATTATATCTTTCTGGATAAAATCAATTGAAAATAATGAAAATGAAAAACTGTCCACTTTGTTGTACTCGGTCATGTTTGTACTTTATGATGATACTAAACAAATACAGTCCACGTGGATTGATAATGTTAAACACTTAATTTGCTCGTCAGGTTATTCAGGTGTCTGGAACTCGCAAACATTTATAAATGCTAAATGGCTGGTTAAGTCATTAAATCAAAAATTCAAAGACGTTTTTATACAAAAATGGCTATCAACCGTTAATATATCATCATCTAGCAGTATCTATAGAGTCTTTAAAAATTGTTTTCAAAAAAGCAATTACTTATCTATCCTTCCTACATATTTTTCCAGGCAAGTTTTGAAATTTCGCACAAGAAATCATAGACTACCTATCGAAAAAGGTAGATGGCATAGTAAACCCCTCAACGAAAGACTCTGTATGCTATGTGATTCTCAAGAAGTAGGAGATGAATACCATTATCTGCTTGTTTGTAAACACTTTAAAGAAGAAAGAAAAACACATATACATTCATACTATTTTAAACGGCCAAATATAATTAAATTCGAGGAAGTGATGAATACAAATAATGAACAAAAACTTAAGAAGTTAAGTGTGTTTATAGATAGTGTCTTGAAAAGTGTAAAAACCTAGATATAATACGACGGTGTTGAAGTTACAAATTATGTCAAGAGTAACCATAATATTATACGTTTGTCGCTGAATTACAAATACTTGGTAATTGGTAGCTATTGATGTAAACTTTTATCTGTTCTAAACATATTTATTTTACATCGATTGCGAAACAAGTTCTTGCAACTTAGATTAATCACTCTCGATGGCTTACTGGGTAGAACCAGTACTAAGCAATGTGGATTAATTATCTTGCTCAAGGATAAATAATGTGGCCGCGACGGAGGATCGAACCACGACCTCTCGATCAGGAGTTCGGCGCTCTACCACTGGACCACGCACTCCACTTTTATAATTATGTATATGCTGAATGATTGAATTATTATGTTACACTATAGCTCTTCTCTCGTTGTCTGATATGTAAACTAACATATTATTTTAACAATAACAACAATGTAGAAGATATACTTACCAACAAAGTTATTATATTTAAATGAAATATGTTAAATTGCCAATTCCAGTTTCATTTATCCAAAGATGTGCTGAATTACCCACTTAATCCGGATATGAATAATTCAACTTTGTGATGACCTATCAAATAGACACTGTCAGTGAGTGTAAGTAATTGAAAAGGTCACTCCATGCTGCATGCTTTCTTAATGATATTTATGTATACTCGACACTTACCCTGCAATCATGAGTGTGAATTCGTATGGATAATTGAAACTGGCACACACGAGGCAAAACGGAATGCTCCAAATGAATATTGTAAAGATGTATGTTTACGATTTGATGTAATTCAAATGAATATTGTAGGAGTTATTTGTATGTGTTCGCATGGTCAGTACATATATTGTTAACGATGCTATAGAAAATATCATATCCTGGTCAGTACATATATTGTTAACGATGCTATAGAAAATATCATATCCCTGTTATTCGACGTCTATTTACAACACAATCTACAAATCATAATGTCAGAATAACGCACGATAAATGTACCTATTTCAAGGGATAAACTTAATCTGAAAGTTGTTCTCCCACTTTATAGTCACTATATAACGGTGCTCAAATTTAGATAATATACAACTGAGTGTTAACTTAGTTGGTGTTAATATATATTATTTTCTTTATATATTTACCCTTTTTTGTCATAATTATGAAAGTACTTGTATAACTTTATATTATCACACACTATCATGAATTATCTCTTTATCTGTTCTGTCGCTTACTCGCCAATATGATGTATTTCTATATATCCATTGCTGTTTACATATGTAAATCTTGGAATAAACATTTTGAATTGAATTGGATTTAAAGGTTGTAATACACAAACTTTGTCCCGACTACTTCTCCTGATCCACTGCCAGATTTCAACAAAACTTGGTAGGGATGATCAGTACCAAGCCTATTGTGCATATCATCGTTGTGTTCCAGATGAATGATTTTCGGCGGATTTATGGCCCTTTCACCATTGGGGAGACATGTGGTTTTACTGAAAACAACCTCTAGTTCAAATGTGGTATGGTTATTTATGGATTTGAGGCACAACATAATTATATCAAATGAGTTTGAATAAAGGGGAACTTGCAGTAATTTATTATAACGGCGTGTCCGCCTTGTGATGCTAACTCCCTCTATACTCTTTCATGTTTGGTGTTTTTAATAGTGTAGATGCGCAGTAAGTTTTCGTATTTTGGTTCCGTCCTAGGGGGTTATCTTGTTTATCATGTTCATTCAAGGTCTTCATGACACCGCGTTTGCAAACGTGGAAACGTGGCTCCATCATAAATGGAGTGTCTACTATAACATTTGCAGCAACTCTGCAGTTCTGCAGGTTAGAAAGTTCTAGGCCCCTCCTCTATATTTTATCATGATGTAAATGAAGGATGAGCCTGGCATGTTTATTCCTTTAACCATTCGTGTGTTGGTGTGCAGTAAAACCCAAGTCAAGTCAACATGTGTAGCAACATTTAGACAACTTCCTAGGTGGACTGTCTGTGTGGGAATGAACCTTGCATGTTGACTTTAGGGTGAATTTGTCAAAGTCCTGGTCAACATAATCCGACCATAAAAATCCTTGTCCGCACGATTATGTTTTATCCTTTGTAAGCACACACATGCGCATGCAACGTCACATATGGACTGCGCTTGCTTAGAAGACGAACCTATTGTGTTGGGTCAAAGGTCAAGGTCACACTGACCGGAATATGAAAATAGTCGTCCGCACGATACCTTTCAACTTTTGTAGCCACAAGCTCCAGTCTGACTGAACTGGTGAGAGGATGACTCTTGATGGTGTGGTCAGTACATCAGTACAGTAACCAGTGTCATATATACTAATACAGTTGTGTCATATATACTAATACAGTTGTGTCGGAGTTACCAGTGTCATATAAACTAATACAGTTGTGTCAGAGTTACCAGTGTCATGTATACTAATACAGTTGTGTCGGAGTTACCAGTGTCATATATACTAATACAGTTGTGTCGGAGTTATATCAGTCGGCGCTGAAAGGCGACAGTTTTAGTTATTTTAAGAGCCATACTATAATAAGTATATAACTTATGTCATTTTTCCTCGTCGTTACCGAAATACTGTATAATACTACCATCAAACAACTTAGAGATTGTAATGAATAACGCGCAGATAAGCCGATTATCGACTTTACACGTCTTCAATAGAAAAACTATTTATTGTAAACAAAACATGCCTCAGCAGTTAAGCGTTAACGCATTTTCTGTTTTACCGATATTAATGCATGGCTATGCAACTAATAAATCTGAATATCCACATTGTTCAACTTACATTGTTTCGTGTCAACACCAAGATTTAAAGTATCAAGTCTGACATTGTGTCTTGTTTTCATTGTTGAAGCTTTAATCAGTAATATGTTTGCGAACACTGGACACAGTACAGGTATTTTATATATATATTCACGTAAACACAGGTGAATCCGCGTGACATTTTGTTCGGGTACGCGGCAAAAAATAAATAAACAACAAAGCTCTCTATTATATTGTTGCTTCATTATTTTCTTTATATTTAACGAATTTCATTCAACTAAAGCCACAAATCTTTAAACGCTAAGACCTTTCCTCCGTCGCAAAAAGGTAATTCTACCCTCCAGTACTTTTTGAAATTAGCACTCCCAAAATATAGTCGGTCAGAAGCTTGACCGTTTTCAAGACTTTGAAAGTGCTAACTCAAGACGTACTGGATGCATTGAATTACTTTGGATGGGTATATGCTCTTTAGTTGAACAAAATTCGCTAACTATTAAGAAAAATAAGTATAAAAGTTGAACAGGAAATGTAGCTTTCACAGAACCCAGTAAACCCCAAAATACGCAAAACGGCACATATGAATGGCAATGGTAATAAGGAATAAAGTCATAAACACAAACAGGGTTGACAATAGGGCTACCGTCTTTGGACGGTCAGTGGCAAACAAGGTCACTGGGGTTTAAACCAGGTTCTAGGGTGCAACAAACCTCACACTTACCCTACTGTCATCCCAGTATAACGGGACAGTGTAAATAACGAAATCCCCGCCGTGAACTATTCTGTAACCAACAATTAATAATTAAAAAAATCATCTCTCTTGTCATAGATTTTGCTAATTATTTCACCATTTTCAATAGAAGTTCTTTAGGATATATATTATGAACCATAGTAGAAAAGAAAGGGTTGGGTTGTCAATGTTCAATATGTTACCGAGATTTGTCATTAAAGGTTTTAATAACATCTGTCTGGGTATCTGGTGAAAGACTCAACATAAAGTATCTTTCATAGCAATATAAAAACAAATCTGCGACAAATGATGCACAGTTCCTACCCATAGGGATACCAACAATTTGTCTATAAACGGTAGTTCCATAACGAAAGTTATGAAGAGAAACCAACTGAATCGAATTAATAGTTTTTGGGCGTGAACCCGATCAAAAAGTGACGCGGTGTCACCACTGCTCTAAAATAATTTATTTTTTAATATACCTGCTTAAAGATATTATAATTTCGTTCTTATTTCAATGTAAAGGGAGGTAATGTCAATTTGTTTAAAATTTGCTTCATTATTGCATTATAATGACAAGGTTAGTATCCATTGATTTTGCTGTTTTTGTAACTTGAAACCCAGAACTGTTATTTAGTGACGTTTAATCAGGTTCTTAATCAAACTGATATTTTTTTAATATGAAATCGCTGTTTTAACTAAATGGGAGATAACTCTGATACTTACATTAGATCACAAAACTAATTATTGAATTGGATTTTATAGTCGCACCAACAGCTAAGGTCATATGGCGACTTTCCAGCTTCCATTGGTGAGGAAGACCCCAGGTGCCCCTCCGGGCAATTTTCGTGCACGGGCGGGCACCTGGGTAGAACCACCGACGTTCCGCAAGCCAGCTGGATAGCTTCCTCACATAAAGATTCCTAGGCCCCTGAGGGATCGAACCTACAGCGGTGAGGGGCAAGTGATTTCAAGTCAGAGACGTTAACCACTCGGCCACGGACTCCCCACAAAACTAATTAATGAAAGAGAAGATCACCCTATGTCATGCAAATGTTTTATAGTGCTTCGATTATAAAATAGTATTCAATTGCTTTAAGCTAAATGTACATAAGGATTTGCTAAACTCATTTTTTTCAGTATATATAATTATCCTGAACATGACCATGCTAAGCCTTCTCTCACAAGCTCTAACGATGGATCCAGTTTTACATTCTGGAAATGGCGTCGTGTTAAGATTTTAAAATTCGTTATTAGTAGTTATATAATGTAAGTGACCATGCTGAATGAATATATTTGGAGCACGCGTTAGGGCTATGATCTTGAAGAATACATCACAGTCTGTTAAAACCGCATGTCATATAATGAAACCTCTACCAAGTCGGCTATCTGAGTATGTCTGTTCTGTGGATAGCTTTCAATATAACAAAATATGAAACCTTCACCCTCTGTTTTGTATCTGCTCGCCATTCCTATATAATTGCATGTTTACTGATGTTTCATAAAATTGAAAACGATAAAATCATGTCATGGACATTTCGAATTTAATCAAGCATGAATGCAATTTCACAGCACATTACTTGTGTACTTAAGATGAGATTTTACTTCAAAAGGCTTTTTAAAAAATAATTTTATGAAGACTTTAAATGACATGTGTATTAAAATCTTTAACCTTAAACAATGTACGCTAAATAAAGAGAAAAGGCTTTGAGTGTGTACAAGTCCAAAAAAGAAAACAGAGCTCTCAAATTAAACAAGGCGATCCAAAAACACAATGACTTGACCTGGTCAAAGCAATATCTTGCAATAATACTGGTGACCTTGGATTACGGTCAGCGTCTTTTAAAATAAGATAAAATGAGAAACGGTCATTTAAGGGTCGTTACCAGGGGGTGGAAGAGGACTAAAGAAAAATCCGGAATCATTGTATAAGCTTCCACATCTTCTTTTACATTCATGGACGTCGTAAGACCATCCAGTTAACGCCCACTTTCGACGGACGAAGCAGTAAGAGTGTTCCTTCCGACGGACGAAGCAGTAAGAGCGCTTTCTTCCGATGGACAAAGCAGTAAGCGCACCCCTTCCGACGGACGAAGCTGTAAGAGTGCTTCCTTCCGACGGACGAAGCAGTAAGAGCGCTTTTTCCGATGGACGAAGCAGTAAGAGCGCCCCTTCCGACGGACGAAGCAGTAAGAGTGCTTCCTTCCGACGGACGAAGCAGTAAGAGCGCTTTCTTCCGATGGACAAGGCAGTAAGCGCACCCCTTCCGACGGACGAAGCTGTAAGAGTGCTTCCTTCCGACGGACGAAGCAGTAAGAGCGCTTTTTTCCGATGGACGAAGCAGTAAAAGCGCCCCTTCCGACGGACGAAGCAGTAAGAGTACCACTTCCGACGGACGAAGGAGTAAGAGCGCCCCCTTACGACGGACAAAGCAGTAAGAGCGCCCCCTTGCGGTGGTCGAAGCAGCAAGAGCGCCCCCTTCGGACGGACGAAGCAGTAAGTGAGCCCGCTTCCGATGGACGAAGCCGAAGGAGCGCCCCCTTCCGACGGATGAAGCCGAAAGAGCGCCACTTCCGATTGGCGAATCAGTAAGAGCACTCCCTTCCGACGGACGAAGCAGTAGAGCACCCACTTCCGACGGACGAAGCCGAAAGAGTGCCCCTTCCGACAGACGAAGCAGTAAGAGCGCCCCCCCATCCGACGGATGAAGCAGTAACAGCGCCCCCTTCCGACGGTCGAAGCCGAAAGAGCGCCTCCTTCCGACGGACGAAGTCGATAGAGCGCCCCTTTCCAAAGGACGAAGCTGTACGAGAAAGTGACTTCCACAAATTCGCAATCTGCAGTGCTGTACCGAACCGCAAAAGTCTGCATACATGTAGTTTGTTTTATTGTTTGAATTAAAACGTTTTTTTTCCCTTAAACGTGTTAAATTACATAATCTGTGCGTGTATTCCTGACGGAATCAGTCATGGATATAATATTCGAGGTGTTAACTAGTGTTTGAACTTAATCATGGACGCCAAGTTTTATTAGCTGGATAGTGGTCGAGGGGTCAAAGCCGTCGCTCTTTAGTTAGGCGGAGTTCATTTGCCGTTCTTGGCTGAGGTTCGAACTGTTGTCTGTCAAAATAACCCAATTAACATACCTTTATAAGTCATGGTATGCTATATTCATGAATTGTAAAACTTACCAATTGTCGTTGTTACATGACCCATTGTAACGTTGAATAGAGATTGCAAGATTGAGCGTCAATATGTTGTATAACTGTACAATTGATGTCCCCACACTGACCTATCTAGCGCGATTACAAACATGATTGCAAAGTGTTGACATTAACTGTAATTTTAGTAATGAACATTAAAAAGAACTGCTAAAAAGATAAAAACATAATATGCCAACGTACTTCTGTAATAGAACGGCATTCAACACAACAAAACATATATCATAGTTTGCCACACCTTAAACTGGATAGAACTGTACGTAATTTAGAAGAAAGATTTGAGCACCAACTGTATCAACCAGTATTTGTTTACCAGCAGCAAAAGCAAGTATTTTAGTATCAATTAAGCAAGATGCTATTGATATTGTAGCAGCAAGCTGACGTTACTTTTTAGAAATAGGATATTTTAAAAGCAATAATTATGGAGTTGGTATTTTAAGCAATATTGAGTTGGTATTTTAGCAGTAATTAAGATGGCGCAGGCATTTTATCAGCAAGGTGAAGTCAGTATGTTAGATTAATGAATAATGTTGTACTGAGTAGATGGTCCTACACGACCCCTCATACATCATTGGACAGGGAGAATAAATGGGTCTCCGATTTTGGAGACTGAATCAACAACAACAACAAAAAGAAAAACAACAACAACAACAACAACTACAACAACAACAACAACAACACTTACTCAATTGATTATCTAATTGCTTCCGCATTCATTCTTTGTCTGCCATATACTAGTATTCACGAGTTCGTTGTAGTCACCTTATGAACTGGAGGGTCTCATGGAAGATTGACTAGTTTCAAATGAGTTCTCTCGTTAAATAAAGTATTTATTATTATTATTATTATTATTATTATTATTATTATTATTATCATAATGTGTTTAAGACTGTAATACTATAAGTATATAGTACGTTATTTGTCCGCCGAAATGAAATGACTTTCAATTGGGACAGCGACCTCGGAGGGAGATTCCAATTAAAGAGGGCTCAAACTCACGCAGGCATATGACATAATGGAATTAATGAACACAAAGTAGCAGACTCGTTATTTATTGAGACTGTTCATGTTCAAATCAACTTTTGGATTCGAACACCAAACTATGATTTTTTTAAAGTTATTACAAACTGCGTCATTCCGACATGTTCAGTCGACGATAATAAAAAAATTAATGTTCATTCTTCCGACGAAATTTACATTAGAAGTATAGATATAGTTGTGTATATATACTCAGTTTCAAAAGAAAGTGTACACTTGAACATTTTACTTTATACGCTATCCTCGTTATCAAACGACAGTCCCTGAATGATTCAACCTAATGGAAAACAAATGACAATATTTTGGTATCAAACATGACATATTCATTTTGGAATTTGTCAATTTAATTCTAAAAAACCTTTATAAAATTAAATCTAAACCAAATTCAGCGTACACTTTCTTTTGCAACTGAGTATATATACGACGCTTGAAACACATGCATTTTGTTTGTTGAATGGGGATTTACGCCATTTTTAGCACGTGTAAGGCCATATATGACTGTCGAATTTTTTTGTGGTAGAGGAAGACAACCCCATTTTTCCTGGATAGTACCAACACTGTATTGTATACCTCTCACTAGCCATAAGAACTGACACTTTCTCATTTGACAAGTCGAGCTCCCAGTGGGATACGAACCCGCAGCGGTGAGAGGCGAAACAGTTTTAACCGCATCGTCTTTACTATCCCGGCCACGGATGCGCTGTATATAAGTAAGATTATAACGAGTTTATTAAATAAAGTCAACCATATGTCACGCCGCACTAACTTTAAACACATGCATTTTAATATAAGTAAGATTTTAAAATGTGCTAAATATTGAGATCGACATTTACGTGACGTATCGCTTGATATACCATGCATATTGGGACTTGATCTTTACTACGATTCGGTCCTCATGTTTAATACATTACGATATAATTATATAAGTCACGGCTTTAGATCTACTACAATCCCAGAAATGAGAACAATATTACGCTATAATCGTACTTGACGACTTATATTGATCGTTTTACTGAGATTATAGAGAACGGATATAAATTAATAAATACAATCGGATCAACATAATTAGGAAAGGCTTGCCAATACAATCATGTTGACATCTGATTAACGTCTCACACCAATAACATCGCGGCGGTGGCGCAGTGATAGTTGTCCGCCTAGCATGCGGAATGTCGTGGGTTCGATCCCAGGCCGCGTTACACCACAGACTTCATAACAATGGTACTCTCCTGCTCTACGTTCGTCATATAAAGGGTAGTGCTGGGACTGGTCTGTCCGGTATTAGTATAATGTGTCTCAGTGCCAAGGCATGCGTCTACGGCTTGATTGGGCATTGAGCTCACTGCTACATACAACTATAGACACCGTCGTGATGGGACTGAACAATTGTTAAGAGTTAATATGTCCCCTTTCGTGTAATCCCACTGAGATTGAATCTGCAAAAGATAAAAATTAGAACTCAAATAATCTTGAATATTTTTGCATGACACTTTGAGTATAATATGTTTTTCTAGGCAGTGCTACCTTTGAATTATAAATACATACTTGATAAATATGTGATTTAGTCAATACACACATGACCTTGAGTATGACAATAGCTGAGTATGGATTAATACACACGTTATCAAGTTAGTACTTATTATTCAAGTATAGCACAGTCTAGATAAAAGTGTAAACATATCAAACTGCAAGTTACATGTAAAAATATTCCGGATTATTTTAGTTCTATACGTGTTTTCCTTTGTTAATGCACTTCCAATGGCATTCTACAAAAGGGGACATAATTCTTAATACTCACACTACTCAGTCGTTTTCAAATAATTACTGTTTCGCAACATCTGTGTTAAAAGGTCGGCCTCCTTGGTTTGCTGGCATTGTTGTTGAATAACATATCTTAATGAATTCATTCGTTGGTTTGTAGGATAATAATAATAATAATAATAATAAAGACTTTATTTAACGAGAGAACTCATTTGAAACTAGTCAATCTACCATGAGGCCCTCAACAATACAATATATACAATATTTACAAGTAAAAATGCATTTAAAGTGGTATATTCAGTAAATGGAAATATGTTTAAATAGAACTGCAAGACTTAGTCATTTACTAATATATCGGATGGTGAATCCACTGTAAATACAATGTTTTGAATTGATTTACAGATTGGGCATTTTGTATATGGTGGGGAAGAGAGTTCCACACTTTAGAGCCTGAATAAGCAAATGACTTTCTGAATAACTCACTATTGGGTCTGGGGGAATATAGCTGAAGATTTGATGATGATCTTAGATTCCGCATATGGACATTTGAAGTTAGAGTAAATGCGTCTTTAAGATAAGCAGGGGCCTGATCATTAACTGTTTTAAACATAATGATTGCTTTTTGAAATATAACTCTTTCGGGAAATGTCATCCAACTGAGTTCGGTAAAAAGTTCCACGGAAGGAGTATCGAAATCTTTATCTAGGATAAGTCGTGCAGCTCTTTTTTGGAACCTTACAAGTTTATCTTCGAGAGAAGTATTACAATTTCCCCATATCACACAACAGTAGTCAAGATGGGGTAAGATATAAGAATTGAAAAATAATTTGCGCATAGGTATAGAAAGGTAAATCTTTATGCGAGATAACAGGTATAACAATGAATTACATTTTTTCATAACTTTATCAATTTGGGTATTCCAAGAGAGGGTATTGTCAATTGTAACACCGAGTATTTTTTCTTCGTAACTACAATTAATAGTTTCATCTTTGAACTGAATAGAAGGGGCATTATGATAAATATGATGTATTTTGTTCATGCTAATGGACCCCAAGGAAATGCTACTAAAGGCGTACATTAAAATAAAATTTACAGCAATGAAACAACATCATGCACATTTCTACTTGCTCCAAAGGGATACATACAGTAACTGTACTGGTGTGAGGTCATAGATATATATATAGATTAATTTTTAATCCTACAGTATGTAACTTATTTACAGGTGACTTATTCACAGATCTCTTTTTTAAATTAGGTATGCATGCATAAGAAAATAAATAAACTTATCAAACTGTAATAGAATATAGTCTTACGTTAACAGCTTGGGTAACTCCTTTCACTAACAGCAATACGTGAGAGACGCCGGGTTAAAAAATGGTCAGTGTGTTGGTATGGTGTTTTACGTCATTTTCAACGCATATAAGTTAATATATGACTGTCTATTGTTTTGTTGTGGAGGCAGACCACCCACTTTTTCTGGGTAGAACCAGTATTGTACACCTCCCGTCATCCGTCAAAACCGACACTTCCTCACTTACAATTTTGAATGGTCAGGGTGACAATGGTCAGGGTGACGTGTTGTTTCGGGGTGACGTGTTGTGTCGGGGTGACGTGTTGTTGTGTCGGGGTGACGTGTTGTGTCGGGGTGACGTGCTGTGCGCGTATGTTTAAACATACAGTTTGTATGCGCTAAGCTATGCTCTAAAGTCATGCTCTAAATGCATGGTAAATGGTAAAAATCTGACTTCATGCTCTTAAGTCTCGCTGTAAAGTCCTGCTCTGAAACCATGCTCTAAATGCATGCTCAAATGTCATGCTCTAAAATAAAAATGTAATGAACTAAAGTCCTGGTCTAAATTCAAATTTAAAAAATATGACTTCATCTCCTTAAGTCATGCTCTGAAGCCATGCTGTAAAGTCATGCTGTATAACATTAAATCATGCTCTAAAGTCATGCTGTAAAGTCATGCTGTAAAGTCATACTAAAAATTCATGTTCTAAAATATATAGTCATGCTCTAAATGTGAAGTCATGCTCTATAGGCAGGCTTTAAATGCATGCTCTAAAATGCATCCTCTAAAAACATGCTTTAAATGCATGCTCTAAAGTCATGCTCTGCATGTATGCTTTAAAGTCATGTTCTATATGCATGCTCTAAATGCATGCTCTAAAATGCATGCTCTAAATACATGCTCTAAATGCATGCTCTAAAGTCATGCTCTAAATGCTTGCTTTAATTAAGTGAAAATGAAAGTGAACATCTTCAGGAGAGTGCATACGGTTTCAACTTAATATATATTAGCGTACGACAGTGAGCAAAGAAACATCAATCAAATCAAATCGAGTTACTGTTTAGACAGAATTATGTCCCTTGTACGAGTATTGTTTTTGTACTACTTTCGAGGCCAATGTATAAGGTCATCTCACACGACCTACTGTAGACAATGTAACTATGATATCAATTTCAGTTTGTTTATACTTATTCCTTTATTACTGTCGTTGTGACGGTTTGTAACACGCAAACTGAAGGTAAACAAGACACGTCTTACGCTTAATTTGGAAGAAATTGTCAAAAATGTTTAGTGTTTTCAGAAAAAGTCACGTACCAGGTCACGAGGCAAACCAGCTCGAGGTTAGTGAAAAACATATTTTTTTCATAAATAAATGTTTTCATAAATACATGTATAAACAGTACGTGCATATCAGAATAAAAGCACTTTACAAGATGGTCAACGATAACGGGTAACACCTATTGTCATAAACCATAATACAAAATTAATGCCACAATATCAAACAGACCACGCCTATCTGAAAGAGCACTCCACGGGAACATTCTGTGTGGTTGGTTGAATGGTGTTTTACGTCATTTTCAGCACATCTTTAGACTATATATGACGGTCTATTTTGTTGTGATAGGGTTTTTCTGGGTAGAACCAGTACTGTATACCTCCCGCATCCGTAAGAATCGACAATTTCTCACAAGTCGAGCTTCCAGTGGGGTTTGAACCCTCAGCGGTGAGAGGCGAGAAGGTTTCACAATCAGTGTCTTTACCATCCGGGCCATGGAAAACTGTGACAATCAATTTTTGTTTAAGAACATCGTATTTTATAACAATTGGATAAGCAGTTTAAGAGGAGCTATTTTGTTTTTAATAATGGCGGCCATCTTGAACGATCGCCTGATCATTCAAGATGCCCGCCATTATTAAAAACAAATATAAAAAACACAAATCTAAATGTACAACTCTATATGAACATGAAGTCGAGGGGTTAATGCGAATATATTGTAAATATAATAGACATAACGAACCAACTACAATAGTTTCGTGTTCAGCCTTTGATATACCAGTATATCGGAAAACAGATTCAGAAAAAGTATCGATATATGTTTTTTTCATTACCCCCATATAACTCTATACCATTAACGATTTCGGAGTTGGTTGAATTGAATTGTTGTTGAACGACTCATCAACACATTGTTCGGGTCATTTCGAGTTGCCCGAGCGAGAGGTAAAGGATAGGAATCCGGGAACCGTGCCTTACTCTTGCTATCGAATAGATTATTATGGTTCTTTAACGTGCTCGAAGAATAGACTTCGATACTAGGAACCGCTGCTTTACGACCGCAACCGACGAAAATGTCTTCGACTCAGTGACGCGTGCGAGGTTCGAACCCTTGACCTCTGGATTTAGAATCGAACGCGCAAAATATCCACTAGGCCATCGCGGTACCTCGGAGTCGGAGGCAATGTCGATCGAAATGATTTTAGTTTCGCCTATTTAAACGGCATTCGAGGCGATCTTTGAGAATCATAAGTGCCAATCCTCCAAATATCACCTTTACATTTCGCCCGTTTAAATATATATACATAGTTTGTTCTAGAAAACTAGGATACTCGGCGAGTTTTGCTTTATGAACTCAAATGGGACGGATGTTGCTATCAGGTGTATCATATCAGGTGTACATTCAATAGCAAGAGGATCGCCTAGCTGGGCATACACGCCCGTCGTTTCATTCTTGTGGACCAAATATTTGAAAGTTATTAGCCACAATCACTTGTAATAGACACAGTTAAATTCAGGTTAAACCTTTATCAAAGAGAAATAACTGTAAAATTATACGAATCCAAGAGTTATGGGCCTGTTTTTTATGTATTAATTGGATCATGCTGAAGATGTGTACAACGTTTCACTGTTGTACACCTTATACTTTGAAAGTTATTGACAAGTTTAAGTTCCAGGTTACGCCCTTTTCAAAGGGAAATAATTCAATAATATGAATGAGAGAGTTATGGGTCTTTATCAGATGTATCATGCTGAGGATATGGACAATGTTTCATTGTTGTAGATCCTATACTTTTAACGCTATAAGCCAACATCAGATGAACAGACAGACAGGCGGACACAAACAGAAGGACGGAAATCGCCACGACATTATACGTTCCTGTAAATATAACAGACATAATACGTTTTTATAAGGCGTATAAAAATGTACTTCGATCGCACGTACGTCTAATAGCTTCAAGGGGCTTGCATCCAGATTCAAACATAAATAAGATCATTCTTCGAATTGGCCTCCATATCCTTTAAGCTACGGTGGCCATCTTGGATGACGCGTGTCAACGAAACGTACACATCTTAATTAAAAGGCACCACTTAAGGATCTTGGGCAAGACACTTTCCCTTAGCCTCGTCCGTCGGATGGGGACGTAAACCGGGCGGTCCCGTGTATCGGTCTATCCTCCGAGCACGTTAAAGAACCACAGGAATCTATTCGATAATAAGAGTAGGGCAGGTTCCCGGATTCTTATGTATCTTTCCCCTCTCTCTGGGGCGGCTCTAAATAACCTATAGGCCTACTGTGTTGATGAGCCGTTAAACAACATTCAATCAATTCAATCTAACTGCAATACAATTCGCCAATCGACTTCAAAGAGGAAAACTTCTTTATTTTCCTCTATACGTCTCTATCTAAAAGTCCATCGTTAAAAACATTGGTCACAAACTTGAAAAAGCCCACACTATGAACTTGCATGTGACGTAATAATAGGCGCAGTGTTTCGGAGGAAATGTCGTTTGAAAGTTCTCTGACATAACCGCCTTTTTCAGTAACGACGGTTAATAATGAATGGCGGGCGACGATTGAAACACACATCTGGAGGGGCTCATCAAAGGAACATAATTATTTAGGACGCGTAGTTTCAGAGGAAATATCGTTTTTGGAACTTCATTCATTCATTCATGTTAATTCCAGCACTGTTTGATATGTCATAGTATACTCCATGACGATGGATTTATACGTTTCTTAAGGTATGAAAGCACCAATTATGTTCCCCATAGACACCAATGTTAAAGTGTCACATATTAATGATTTGCTGCAATTTCAACTCAAGTATGGATAATGCAGCAGTGTAATGTTCATATAGAAAACTATTTTTCCACTTGAAAAATCACCAGAAAACGTGGGGTCACATGTAAGAAAGTTCTTGTTTGTTTACTAAACAGGTCAGTGGTACAGCTGTTTTTATTGATCGACTGTTTTCATTGCTCACAAAGTGTAAGCATAGAGTCGAAATTTCGAAAATGTTCAATAGTGATCCAGTAAAACCTATTAATACGCTTCTTATAATCGAATAGAAATGGGCAGTTTTCCCCTACTTATAATGCCCATTTCCATCGAAAAAGGAGGGATTACTTTTGTTATAGGAACTACATTCGACTACACCTCGGAGGTTTACATGTAATTGGTGGTGGTAAACCTTAAAGGGGATGATGCACTATATTCAAACACAATTGATTTAAAATGGCTCTGAAAAAAAAGGGGAAAGAATCAAAATGCCGTGAAAAAATAAAGGAGACCAGTATTGAAAAGAAACATAAATGGAGGCGGCCATCTTGGAACGATGACGTCACCATGCAGTTTTACCATGCTTAGCATATCGACAAAATATATTTTAAAGCAAAGAAAATCAGAGCAAATAAAAAATAAGCATACATTATGTATGGGTCATTTTCAAAAAATGGAGAGATCAGATTTGGAACAAAAATGCAAACCGAATATGCGTCAAACTAAATTTTATTATAATAACAGCATAAACGAGGCTGTGGACAGTCAAAACGTGGAATATGCAAACACAGCACTTTTAAATAATACATGTACTGGGACAGTTGTCTCTTTATCATTGTCAAAAGTGACAAATTCCGTCAAAATCTGCTTTTTTCCCCATATTTTTTTTTAAATAACTTAAACAAAATAAAAATATTAAACATTATCTTGCCCTAAATACTATTTGAATTATCTCAAACCATAACATTTTAAATAGAAATGGCAAACTAAAATAAATGACAATATCAACTGTACCACTATATCACAAATAAGTAGCGGAAACAGCACATACACTGCGGTAACATCAATGACATATTTTGAAACACCAATGACCACTCCAGAAATATTATCAGTTGTGCGTCACAGTTATCTCGGTAGACGTGTTGTGGCGTCATTTTGGAATGAACATCTGTTTTAATAAAAAACATAAAACTATTTAGTATTTTCAAATCGTAAAACTCGTGTTATTGTGAAAACTGGTAACATCAACGACACATTGTTTAACACCAAAGACAACTCCAGACGTATTATCAGTTGTGCATCACAGTTATGACTGTATACGATTAATGGCAACATTTTGTAATGCATGATACGTGTGCACATATGTTTTAAAACAAAAGAAAAACATTTACTATTTTCAAATCGTTCACTTGTGTTATTATAAAATTGGTAACATCTATGACATATTTTGTTACACCAAAGACGACTCCAGAGTTTTTATCAATTTTGCTTCAAAGTTATGACTGTAGTTGTTTTTGAGACGTTATTTTTGGAAAGCTTATAACACGTTCACATATTGTTTAAAAACAAAAAGATCAAAACATTAACATAAAAACCTGTGATTGTGCTATAATACAATTGTCTTTAATGTTGCCGTATGTGTATATGATGTTACCTTAATCATACTTTGCGAATTTGGCTATTAAGGCCATACACTCAGTTATATTTATTAGAGATAGCACGATACATTTGATACATTTCGACGGCATGTTTCATCTTAAACATCATTACACAAACATAATTAAATATGCATATGTTCAAGCAATTGTCCCTGATGTTACTGGTTGTCACTGATGTACCTCAGGTGTCTGTGCTGTTACTTTTTTTTTAAATTCAATATGAACTGTATTGATATATAACTCTTTTTACAAGCTATACTAGATTGACATTCTAGATTGACATTCATATTAAGAATGCATTTTATCAGATATTTGCGTAATGCTTCTGTAAAATTAATTTGATCCAGTAATAACAATACGATGTATTTGCTGTTACAAAATGATGTATATGATGTTACTACATTTTTGGTAACACCAAAGACTGTAACATCAATGACATTTTCTAACAAACAAAATAACAAATGCTCCCCGGGACATTGATTATTTTTGCAGACGACATTATCTTTACAAGACAATTGTTTGCACAGTATTATATTTTTAATATCAGATTGCATTTATCTTTAATACTGGTAACTTCGAAGACATGACAAACGAATACGTAAAGACACTCACTTAATAGAACGTACATACATCAAAAAAAAAAAAAGTATCCGAAAAACGCTCCGTCATCTTTACGATGGAAGTTAAAACTGTGGGAAGATTCGTTATTTGCCAGAATAACTAGAGGGAGATTACTCGTATTTCATTGTTTATATAAAAGTAACATCACGGACACACAAATCCGTGGGACAGTATATAAACTGGCAACTTTTCATGAAAACATTACAGACGGCAATTGTTGTATTATATACATGTAAAGTGAACACATTAATCGAGTAAACCTGAAACAAACTTCAACAAAATAACACCTTCTTTTATAAAAGATTAATGCACGGAATGTGTACCACCACCGTGGGACAACGAAAAATCTGTAGAGTTGACATGTTCGAATTCAGTACCATATATAATTCTTAAAATGCACTGTTATTGTTAATTTTTTCTTTGAATTTGTAAATTATATATGCCTATATAAATCAACAATGTAAACTATTTGAAAAGAGAATCACTTGCCCCTCACCGCTGTAGGTTCGATCCCTCAGGGGCCTAGGAATCGTTATGTGAGGAAGCTATCCAGCTGGCCCAGGTGCCCGCCCGAGCACGAAAATTGCCCGGAGGGGCACCGAGCACGAAAATTGCCCGGAGAGGCACCTGGGGTCTTCCTCCACCAATGGAAGCTGGAAAGTCGCCATATGACCTTAGCTGTTGGTGCGACTATAAACTCCAATTCAATTCAATTCAATTGAAAAGAGAAAATTGGGACGGACAGCTATCTCTCCATTCTTTTGAAAATGACCCCTATACTGCAAATGAAAAATAAGCATACATGTATACATTTTACATTTATATATTTATTTTAATCAATTTGCAGTGATTTTCTTTGCTTTTGAAGATATTTTTGTCAATATGCCATATATGGTTAAAAGGCGCTATTATCAACTTATTGTATTTTCATTGTATTAAAATTGTCCCCGTGAGCTTGTAAGCTCTTTGGATTATTTGAATAAAAGGTATCTTTATAACGATGTTCAACTCTTCTTTCATTCTTTCAAATAACCACTGATCCCCTCATTTCTAGCTGATCACTGATTTGCACACTGTCTATGAGCCTTTTATTGTCAAAATGGCCGAAATGTTCCTGGGAAGAAGTTTTATTTAGAGTTGTCTCCATATAGATTTTTTTTCACTTTAATAACCGTATCATTTTGTTCGTTTTCATCTTTCATTGTGTACATGTTTACTTATAATTGAGTTCATATATCACAGATAGATATTTTTGAACTGTTGTAATATTATTTGTGAATCTCCTTATTTGGAGAAAATACAGATATAATGCTACGTTTAATAATTAATAAATGCAATTTTGAAAATAGACAGTGTCTGTCGAACCAGTTGACTTCATGTATCTCGTTCTAAAGATAAAATTGCAAATAAGTAGGTCGTATGGTTTCACCCGTCGTCTAGTTTAGTGTATATAATAAACATTTATATTATAATTCCATAGGCGTAGGAGCGTCTTGAACATGGGGGTGGGTGCGTCGATTGTTTTTGAAAATATCCTTACCCCACTCCACATATCACAAATTAAGGGGAACCCCGCCCCTTTGGTACCCAATGGTTCCCTGTCCCCTGCTCCTACGCATATGTATTCATAAACGATTGACATGTCAAACGTATATAGTGCTGATTTAACTTTGATTGATCAAAAGAATATATTATAAATAATAGCAATAGCATGCCCCGAATGGATGATACACGAGTTTTGATTTAGTAGTTTTGGCATGCTTCATTTTCAATCTTCTTGCATGTTTTACACCTTGTAAAAACAAGTAATGTTAATAGAAAGAAAGGGATTTCTTAACGGTTCATCAACACATTATATGTTATTTACAGCCACCCCAAAGAGAGATGATACATAGAAATCCTGCCCTACTCTTACTAACGAATAGGTACAGCCTGGACGTAGACGAGACTAAGGGAAAGCGTCTTGCCGATAACACACCGACGAAGCATAGTGGTGCCGGCGAGGCTTGGGGCTGTGTCTTCCGGATTCCAAGTCCACTGTGCTTCGTGACTCCCCGCTGGAAGACTAGTACATGGCGAATATGACTGTTGTGTTGTTTTTCACATTAAAACTAATACTATGCCCCATAAATAAGTGGTGATCGTTAAAGCACATGAAAATGTAATGCACCATTAAATATACGATTACTGCACGAGTAACTTATTGACTGTGATATTAGTTTCAACACCCAGTTTTACATAAATGAATTCCCGAAGCAATTTACATTTATTTGACATGACATCATCCACCCAACACAGCAATGTCCACCCCCAATATGTTGGCGAGTTCAAATAAGTCGTCTGCATCAATAAAACATATTTTAGATAGCCTTTGTTTGTTTGTATGGTGTTTTACGTCATTTTCAACGCATGCAAGGTTTTATATGACGGTCAATTTTTTGTGGTGTAGGCAGACCACCCACTTTCCTGGGTAGAACCAGTACTGTACATCTCCCACCATCCGTAAGAATTGACACTTCCTCACTTACAAGTCGAGCTCCCGTGGGATTCGAACCCGCAGCGGTGAAAGGCGAAGGTTTACAACGCAACGTCGTTAGCCATTCGGCAACGGAAACGCGTTTAGAGATGAATTATCCTTTATAATTTAAGTATGCTTGGTTATGAAGTATTTCGATGGAAAAGCCCAGACGACATCAAAACTGTTTTACCGAGTTTGTATTCTTTACTTGCAGGCATTTTTTGACTCCATACAAAACAGAGAGCTCGAACCAATCACATATTTTAATCACATGACCACAGAACAGGGTATTCATCATATAATGCATGATGGAAACATGATTCCGAGAAAAACCGACACGCCATCTTGGTCACGATTAGCACGAGATGCGGATTCACCAATGGGCGTCTGGTTCAGCGCTAGCTTGTACGAAAGTGAACTTCCGATGACGTCATCTTATGGAGAGAACAGAATAAAAATACCGTGTCAGTTCATAGTACAAAACATGCTCACTCCAAGATTGTTTCTCGAGACGTTTTATTATTTTGAATCCAACCTAAGGAACCAAATCGTAAGACTTGTATTAGTTGATGCTTCAACTAATCCGAAAGAGACTGACTGGTGCAATAAACGTTGCCTCAGACGACTTAATATGCTAGACAATAAACTTCTTGTTTTAGATCGAGACCGAAAGCGGTACATGTGTTTGAAGAACGATGGAGTTGTTTACCCTCACGTGTGGGTGGAGTTGGTGGTGGTTGGAAACGTGCAGATGATTGCCATCGATACCACTGAAGAGACAGCGTCAAGTAAACAAGAGGCCGTACCTGGGACAGTACCTTTTCTTTGAATTGCGTGTATGTCTCTTTTTCTTATGCTGCCCTGTTTTGCGTTTTCCTTTTGTTGATTCATAAACGAACGTGTCAAGCGCCTACGTTCTTATGTATAAAACAACAACGTGTGTGGGCGCGTTAACGCGCGCGTACGTTCGTCCATGCGAGCGCATGCGTGTGTTACGTTAGACAAACACCATTTGTATTGACATTATTATTTGTATGATGTGCCTAAACGTATCTACTAAATAAATATCAGGTTTGCACCAACATCTGACACTCTCCTCAAATAGCATGACAAATAGACGGATTGATAATTAAACATTTGACTTTGTAGATCATACTTTTTTTTATATCAAATTGTCGGGTTGATTGATTGATTCTTTCTTTTCCTTCCAATTGGAGAGCATTCAGACAATACAATAATACAAACAGTAACAATATACTTACATACAAGACAATCAGTATTTTAAGAAAAAAATAACAAATATACACAGTAACACTTTTTGAACATTGATGAGTCACTTCTTAAATTGTTTGTATTATCTCTGACAGATGGCAAAGTAACGAGTCTGGTTAGCCTTGGTCACCCGGCCCGCTTCTGATTTCTTCGTTACGCTATGCTACACGAATCCAGAACCAGGGCCTGGGGAAAATAGGACGTTTGAAATCGCCCTAACGTTTTGGGCGATTTTGGCGAGACTTTTAGAGATTCAACGAGACCTTCAAAAAACATATTTTTTAATTAATTTTAAAATTAATGTCTTATTTCTAACTTATGAGAAGCAGCAAGTCTAACTGATGCATCAACAATTGACGTTGTATTTACACTATCCTGTTTTAATGGGATGACAGTAGGGTAAGTGTGAGGTTTGGTGCACCCTAGAACCGGTTTAAACCCCCAGTGGCCTACTTTGCCACTGACCGTTCCAAGGCGGTAGCGCTATTTTCAACCTTTTTGTGTTTGTGATGTCGTTTGCATTTTTTATTACTTTTGCCTTTTCGTTTGTCTGTTTGCGTGTTTGTTTTTGTGTTTTGTGGTTGACTGTCGTCCTTGAATGCTGCTTTCCCTGTCCGATATTTTTATACTTCTTTGTACGTTTATTTACAACATGACGTCACACAAACGTCGACTTTATACTCGTAAAAAAACGCGCGAATAAATTGTGCTAATCGCTAGTGGGCGCTTTAATTGGCCTAATCTGCCCAGACCGATATCTGCAAGTAAGACATATGCATGATACGGTCTAGCTGGCCATACACACGTCAAATAAAATAGTAAAGTTGTTGAAGACTGTTCCAGTCTGACGCTAGTAATTTATCTATCTGCTAATACTGCATCACCCTCTCGCGAAGATTACAGGAAAAACGAATACTTGTAAAAATCAACTCGCCATTGAATTAGGCAAAGAGCCAGTGGGTGTGACAGTCGGGATAATTTCAATCTATCGTGTGATACTAATGGCGTAGGAATAATGTATTATAATCGAAATGATGCAAGCTGGTCAGGACACGCCTAGTTATACTAAACACTCTGTGATATTTAAGTTTGCGGGTGTTTTTATCTGTGAAAAGCTATTGTTATTGATTCAAGTGCATTTTAAAAGGATAATTGAGGGTCTCCCAGGGGTTTTGGGGAACATGGGAACATGACCATTTATTTTTGGGGAACAAGGGAACATTGTCTGTTATTGGTAATATTTTTGTGCAACAAGGGAACATTAGAAAACTATTTTTGGGGAACAAAGCAAAACATTTTTGGGGAACAAGGGAACATTGGGTAATATTTTCAGGGAACATTGACCTCCCCCTGGGAGGGCCTCATAAGTGTTGATTCGTGAAGGAATAGTTTAGATACTTTAATTCATGGACAATAGTCACTCATGAATCAAAATGTAATTATAAAAAAAAGATCATCACTGTATGCCGCAATATCAACGATAATAACGCAACAATATTTAAATATGTCCTTTTCACAAAGATTGCGGAATGCCGTGGATACATATTTTAAATTTATGCGAATTTATACGGGAGTTTAAATTAAGCTATGAATACACTGTTGACATGTTCATGGACAATGATAGACTGTGTGTATGGAATATATAACATTCAGTTACTGGATAAAGAAAATTCTAAAAAAGAAAAAATCCTTTTTACACTTATAAATGAACTGAGATGTGGATATCTACAACTTTTACATAACAATGTACTTGACGTACTATTGCTCGTAAACTATTACAAAAAACAGCAACAACAAAAAGCCTTAAAACTTGACAGATCTGTGTCTTTACAACTGTGTATGTTTCTCCTCATAGAATGGGGAAAAAAAGCTCAAATGACCGTTCAACATGAAATATGGATGCATGAGACCAAATAGTTGGCTGCATGGTGAAATCACCCATAACAAATGTGTTTCTCCCAAAGTTTTGGTTGTACGATGTCATTTTTTATTGTGGCTAAAATGTTAACAAAGCATGCGTTCAAATAATACACTCGGCAGTCTTATTTTTAAATTTGACATTTCCACAAATGCCGACATATACTGAAAGGAAAGGTGCGTATTTCCGCTATATATTGTATGTTTAATATGCTACTGCTAATCGAATGGTACAGGGCGACATTAGGCCTGTCCTTTTAGAAAGAAGGTTTAAACAGCACTGAATTGGCTCAAGCAGGTGAGCAAACTTAGGCTTTAAATGTTGCAATCACTTAACATTAAATACAGTACTGAACTGGCTCAATTTTTCAAAGAGGAACTTCAGCATTTATGAATTTCTTGTTACAACGTGTACTGTGATTAAAACGTCTACAACATCACAGTTGTGTCCTTTCTCTAACTAACTGCACTTTTTTTTTTACAAAACATCTTGGGATTTCCTTGGAATATATATGGAATTAAGTGTGCAGTATATGCAATATATAACGGAAATACGCACCCTGCGTTTCTTTTTCCTTTCAGTATATATATGTCACACTGAACCGGTTGTAATGTGGCTGAAAATTAGTAGTATTGTTGTTAAAAGCCGTCTTAGCTATAACCCGCCAAATTCCTTTATGCTATTATAAACGAGAATTCGCACATAACACGGAATTGGGATTGACACGTCTAACAAAATAAATGTTAAAAAATCAAATCCAAACTTGACATTTAAACATGTTCCAACAGAAACAAATCGGCGAACCTGACTAATTAAAGCCATATATGCAAGCGCGACTCAAAGTCAGGGCCGACAAGCCATGATAAGGCCATATATTTTTCATATCTTTTACCATGTTTTTATCCTAACACAGATGTTGTAGCTTTAACTGAAACAATTATAAATGGTAATAAGTGAGATTATTATGGAGCAGTGAAGCTATTTCATATCTAACTAAAATATTGGTACCTAAACTAACGTCTTATATCGAAGAATGCCCCTTGGTATCAATGGAGTAAATGTGTAGGGTCTTACACTTACAATATCGCCTTTTTTAATCCTTCCTTTCCAAAACAAAGACAGGATTCTCCTAAAAATGTATATATAATAAAATAAAAGTAAGCAAGACTGCCACTGTTTTTTCGTTCTCGAACAACGTGTCGTTATCTGCTGTAGAAACTTACTGAAATCAAATCGTTTTGAATTGGTCTACCAATCATCCGTGCGCTATAAACGTCATTAGCATCTTTCATATATATGTGTGTGTCTGTTACTTCAAGCGTGAATTTATGAGTATACATGTATCTGGATCAGGTAATACTGCAATATATGCACGCACAGACACATGAACACAACTCACCACAGTAATTACATCCATATACTAGGTACGAGTGACCAATAGATAAATTGTCGTCTGCTATTGTCGTCAACTGAATGCAGAGCAATGCAGACGACACAACCAAACGAAACCGGTTAAGGTGTTGGGTGTAATCCGTATGCTGTGTGAGAATCGATTACTCGGGTGGAACGGCCGAGGTAGATTTCAATATTTCAGAAACTTTCTGATTAGCAAGAAAACATGACGTAGGATTCACAGGAAATTCGGACTTGGAAATTAATTAAAGACTTTCGTTAACAACGGCAGTCGGACGGCCATTGAAGCAGACGACACAAATAATCAAGGTGAGTCTTAATATTTATCATCTCGTATTTCAATTTTCAGTTGAGATATAATAGTATTAGTAAACATATTGAATTACCTGAATAATGGTGTCCGTGCAACAGGATGCTGGCATATGGTATGGACTATTTGGCTACTGTTGTAGCGATTTGCGTACAGATTTATGTCGTCTGTCACGACCTTTTCAATACGTTTTTAGCAGACATTATTGTTCGCCCCACCCCAAAAACAGAAAAAAAATATAATAAAGGTTCTGCGTTGGTTTTATTTTAAAAACTTAATACCAACATATTAATATTTCAACTGTCATGATGAGTCGCGCTTGATCAGTTCTAAAGAAAGCAAGACAACGAATAAATGGTCAGTGACATGTGTCAATACGGCCTAATTCATCCAACACGATCAGTCTCGGGTTCGGCCGAGGATCGAACCCTGTAACTGGCACACAGCAATGACACTGCAAAGTCTGTTTAAAACATTTATATTTTATTTGATATACAGTACAGTATGGTTAAAGTATGGGAATGAATGAGAATATTTTTAAGCTGTTAAAGTGGATTACAAAAAGTTTCTACACAGTAGCATTAAATAAAGTATTGTGTTGTTTAATGTGTTAGTTTAACGAAATATGCTAAGTATGCAGGCCCGAATTACGACCGACCTCCACTATATTAAAGGGACACAATCTTGTTTTCCCCAAACTCACGTCAAGTTAGGTTTTCTACATGCCTTGCATATTTAAAAATCATTTGAATAGTTCAAAAGCTATTGCTTTGGCATTTTACTAATAGTTGATTAAAGTGCACCGGTATTATTTTTTTGAAACCTTTGGTGTTATAACGGTTAAAATGAAAACGTTGTTGTTTTTTATTTACATTTATTTAACCATATGTCAGCAAGATGGAATTAAAGTCAAAATAGTCAAAAATTATACTGGGTTTATAAATCGAGTTGCTAATTCAGTGTTTGATAAATAATTCAAGAGTGTCGCGGGTGCCTTTAAAAATAACTGCACTCTATTGTAAATGTTACGTAAACGTCTTTGAACACACGAGGACACTTTATGAAAAGAAAATGTTTAATAAATGTGACAAACTAATTTCGACTGAAATTCGAAATTCGCGAAACATCTATGTTGTGGTGCCGTTTTTTTAAATTCCAATTTATCGAAATTAAAATGTTCATCGCGAAAGTGCGCGTGGTTCTGGGGCTTTAAACAATTTACATTTGCAAAAATTTGCTTAGATATTTCGTAAATTAGAGAGGTCAGACATAATGGAGACGCAATGCATTACACACCGATTGTCGTACAATAACTAGAGGCGGATACATACTTTGAGATTAGAGGGGATTGTGTGACGTGAGGAGAATAACGCTCTTTTAGTCCATATTTAAAATAAAAAACACGACCGCTTTATTTTCTCCCATTGAGGGAGTGGGGCAGGGCAGTGGATGGGAGAGACTTTTTTAATATAGAACACATACATTTTCACCAGTGAGTACGGCATATGTACGGATCCGCCCTGTTTTGAGCAATTTTGAAATATAATACCTTTACAATGAATTTAAAAATAGTCAATAGCAGATTGTGATAAACGAGACCTCATTTAATTACATTATGTTTTTTTGTATTTTTTTGTATGGGTGTCAGGTATAGAAAATATACTATTACGTGTATGCTCTTTTTATACCGATTCACATTTACCTATGCCAGTCATACACCAGAGCATCAGAGACGTGATCAATGTTCTATATCACTGGCCATATACATATATCATAATAGTAAGCTATGATTATGTCGAATAACCGAAACATTTAATTATAGTTGATAGAACTTGTGTCCCAACCCGTTTGTTTGCATATTATATGGCAATAAAATATGTTTAATAATTTAATTATAGATCGGACATGAGTATAGCATGTATCACAAACAAGTAAAATGAAGGTGTTTTCTTACCTGTTTGTGTTATTGTGTAATTGTGTAACTTTGTGCTTATTTGTGAAAACGGCGGCCTCATCAATCTTAATTAATACTATATATATATGTGGTTGGTATTGCGTACTTGAATAAAACACTATAAATAAACACAAGAGTGTGTTGTGTATATATATGGATAATAAAATAAGTTAAGCAAAGGGGGGTGGGGAGAGGGGGTGGGGAGAGGGGGTGGGGGGGGGGTCTCAACAGTTAACAGTACATCTAATAAGATAACAGTTAAATATTTTTTCACAAAACTAATTACAACATATAAATGTTGCCAAAAACAGGATAACATAAATAACCATTGCCACAAAAAACAAACAAATTAAATCTATGAAAATTACCGAAATTTGTCCGAAACAATATTCTCTATATGTTCCTTACTAAAAAAATCACACAAAAAAATAACACAGATTGTGTAGATGGCAGCTTTTGATTATCAACAATCATCAAATTACCTCCCTTTAACATTTCCGTATCATCCATAAAAGAGTATTGCTTGGTAAATTTGAAACTGATTAATGGATATTTACTACTCAAGTGTGCTTACAAATATCAAACATTGTTTTATTAAAACGCTGTTTAAGCTTTTATACGCCCTCAACAATTGGCCTATGGAAAAACCCAGCAAAAAAAAAATCGGAAGTTTCTTTTTTTTGTTCAGTATAGTTCGGCGTTCGACACAGTTCCGCTAGGGCAAGGGTTATAATTCGGCATTCGACACGGATCCACTAGGGCAAGGGTTATAATTCGGCATTCGACACGGGTCCACTACTTCGGCGATCGACACGGATCCATTAGGGCAAGGGTTATAATTCGGCGTACGACACGGATCCACTAGGGCAAGGGTTATAATTCGGCGTTCGACACGGAACCACTAGGGCAAGGGTTATAATTTGGCGTTCGACACGGATCCATTAGGGCAAGGGTTATAATTCGGCGTTCGACACGAGTCCACTAGGGCAATGGTTAGAATGTCAAGCGCCAAACTACTAAATCCGCGCTAACTTTCCTCATCCCATTATTGTTTAAGCTTTACACTATACTTGATTATTCAGAAACAAAGATGTGTGTGTGTGTAGTTTTAAGGTTTATAGTCTTACGGTTCACCGAGATGGGTACAATAGAGTCTGAACTGATCTGCGTGGAATGTGTTGGTTGATCTGGTGCTGCTGTGCTGTGTTGTCGATTCCGTTGATTATGTGTAGATGGTGTGTCGCTTTCGCTCTGTGTAGTTGTCGCTGCGGCGGTGAAGTGTTGTCTGGCGTGGCTGGTGGTGGCTCCTACATCCGCTGGGTGGTGCTGTCCTACACCCGCTACTGGTATATGGTCGGGAGAGTCAAAGATTTAGTAATGCTACTTATTTTATAGCTGTATTTATATCTTGTTGTGAGGAAATGTCGATTCTTACGGATGGCGGGAGGTATACAGTACTGGTTCTACCCACGAAAAAGTGGGTGGTCGGCCTCTACCACAATAAAAAAACTCGATCGTCATATGTAACCTTACATGTGTTGAAAATGACGAAAAACACCATACAAACAAACAAACAAATATCTTGTTGTACGTATAGTAACAACAAATGTATACATGAATGTTTTGTGTTTACAACGTATCAGATTTCAGTTAAGATTTCGTTTCGCCATTGTACTGACAATGATGTAACGATATAAAACCTATTGAGAGGCTAACCCCACAGTCTTTTCAATAATAGAAAGCTGCGTAATCGTAAACTAATATCTCCAGGGCAAAAGAAAACTATTTTAGAATGTATTTGTTCATTCATGCATTTAAACTGGATTAAGCACTGTACTCTCGCATACTTTAATATGCCTATAAAGCATACCAAATCAACGCGATTTAGGGCGGGTCTGTACATATATTTAACTGTAGATGTATATGTTAAATACATGAAAATGAATCGTTTTTAAACATCTCATCGACATATTGTTTTAGATTTTATAACATAGAGCCACTCCCAGATATACGGATGGCTGGAAGTATACGGTACCGTTCTACTCAGGGAAAATAGGGTGGTCTGCCTCTACCACAAACAAATCCACCGTCATATATGGCCTAACGTATGTTCAGAATGACGTAAACAGCATTCAAGCAAACAAACAAACAAACAGATTCCGGTAATACAAAAAATGGAAATTTTTGAAATCGTTTATTATTGAACCACTTCAACAACTTGTGTTGGCATACAATAACAATGAAATTATCTGGTTGGCATGTTGAATTTGTAACATATTTGCTATTAATGTCTTCTCCACCAGTAAATACTACATATATGAAGTATATCATGGGACTATAAAGAATTCGAAACATTGAGGAATGTCGGTGCGGTCTGTCTCACAATAGCTGTGAGAATCATATGATTTTCATAGCTCTTATTGTCCTGTTTGTCCTGGCCTACCATAGCTGGTCATACTAAACCATTTCATTTTCCATAGCCGTACATTATAGCTTTAAACTCTGTACTGTGATCCCTAATATAAGAAACTATATTTTTGCTTACTTGTTGTGAAAGACCTATCTTAGTTTTATCAAAAAAACATACGTTGAGTATGTTTTGAAAAAGCTGTTCGGGTCGGTTGGTTGTGACCCACCTACTTGCATGTTGAAACTCGAGGAAAATATAAAATATACTTCTTAAGATAAGATTATCTTTTTTTTTGTGTCGGCAAGACATCTTGTTTTTATTATGCCACACATTATGAACACATTGCACAAATGTATGATTTCACCTTCATACGTACTCTTCAAAAGTTTAATATTATTTTTTTAGCAAGAGTTTTGGGTTGTTTACCTTGTCAATCAATCAAAATTAAAAGATTCTGTGTAATAGCTCCAAATTTACCGTGGAACCTTTTCCCTGCCCGCTGACTGGTTGGTAATTGGTGTAGTCTGGTCAGCTCTATGAAGAGGCCTATAGAAAATATAGGTAGGTGTGCGAAACGCCTCGACCCGCACTTTCCGGTGAGGTTTTTGAAGACATCACGCAATGCCTGCATAACCGCCGTATTTCAATGATTAATGCTTGTATGCCTTACAGCTTAATGAAGTCGAGCTGTTCCAAAATGACCTTGTCTATTACGGATCATTCCGGCTCTATTCCGCCAACAACAGCCAGTCTTTACAACATATGTACACTGTTGCTAACCCTGCTGACGACGAGGCGTATATATCTTAGATATTTTGAGAATCCAAACTCTAGAGAAACAATATAAATGGCTTTATCCAGCCAGGCCAACCCCCAAAACTGGAGCGTTGAATTAAGAGTTACCAAGTCATAATTCATTTTACGCATATTCAAATACGGGTATTTTAAAAACTAGTGAAAAAACTATACTTTTAATCGGTACATATACATTATTAACCTGGATAGAGTTTTAATAAACGATTTTGTAGTGTAATTTTACCGTTATTTGGCGGGTTAGTATCTTAAAGTAACTTTTTACAACTATAGAGCTTCTCGAAAAAGTTGCACATTACTGTACATTGTCCTGGTTTTATCTGGATCACGAAAGGCCAGTGTGTTGTATTGTGCTGTTCCAACCAAGTAGAACATTATCGAGGATGTCGACTGATTCACAATGACATGGCCAACTCGAGTTTGCTCTAATTGTGTTCGGTTTGACAATTTTGTGAACACATTAATTTAACATATACAAAAGCCTGTCGGTGAAAGGTGAAATTTATAAACCAAGGTATATGGGACATTCAATGTATATGGTTTAACATAAATTGGTGTTTATATTTCATTACAATAAAATATGTATTTCATGCATGTATTTAGATTCAGGGATATATTTTCGGCTATTGGAATATTGTCCTTGAAGTTCGTTTAGTTAGTCATATCTCTCTATACTGGTATTAATACTATTTTTGGGTTAAACATGGAAATATGCTAATTTTATGGAAACTATTTGGTTGAACAACGCGAAAAATACAGGTATATATGTAACGTCGCCAATCTTTCTACTATTAATTAATTGTGTTATTGACATATTTACTCATTCGAGTGTTTCACGCAGATCATAATCACTGTGTACTGTATCACGTCAGGCGTCTTGGTAGTTTAAAGTGAATGGTGTACTTGTTTTAAAGCTACACAGTCTCTATTTTAACTGGTAATAACTCACGAATATGAATGAGTCACGTGTGAAGTAGTTTCAAATCGACGAATACCCCAATAGTCGGTATATAATGCAGAAATCGATGCGTAAAATATCACATTTTTATTAAGCTTTCGTACAGGTAACATCGATTAATATACGGCTTCAGAATATATGTGATAAAAAACTACTTGGCCAGAACGGTATTGAAACCACAGACGTTGCGCTTTTAAGTTTTGATGAATGTACGTTTAACCACTAGACCACGGCTATTTATTGGTATGTGGTAACATTTTTAACACAGAATAGGCATTACGTAATAACTAGCGCACACACAAACTCATCAAACGCTAAATAACAAGTCGAGATATGGTTGTTTTGAGGCGGAATATTAGTTTCATATTGATAACATAAAGTATTACACCAGGCAATGTTAATTTACGCGTGCGACAGGATGGACTATATATTTATTGATTCATCTTGAGTTGCGTTCAAATAGGTTGTTATTTTGCCTCTTAATAAATGGTAGTTAGTGTACCATTTTTGTCTCGCCTTTTTGAAAAAATGCGAGACATAGGCGGCGCTAATGTTGGCGGGCTCGACGGCGTCAACATATTGTATTATAACTTTTTTGTCCTTGGGGGTAGAATGTTCAAATTTCATATATAACCTCCTGGCCATTGTCCGTCTTAATGCCAATAACTTCCAGCCCTCCAACTGACCCTAGGTCCGAGTCAAGGTCATTTAAATACATGTACCGTCACCAATTGTTAACGCAACTATTGATGGTACATGTATTTAAGTGACATTGACTCCGACCCAGGGGTCAAAGTTCATGGTCATAAATTGCATTTATGTGGTGATAGGCTCTTAGCATCGCGTTAATGTTTACGTCCGAATTTCTTATCATGTAAATAACTTCAACATTTTTTATCCAATTATCATCAGACTTACATACTTTATTATAAATGGGACGATGATCATATCTATTGAGTTCAAGATCATTGGATGAAAGGTCAAGGTCACAAAGGGGTCAAAGGTCAAATGCATTTACATATACTTTTAACATATTTTCTTCAAATTTTCAACTTATACAATTTCCATTATGTATCCTTTGAAAGGGTTATTATGAAATTACCTCTGTGTCATTACAGAAAAATTGTGGCCCTTGTTTTAATGAAAATTCTGATGTTTTCCTTCTTGACACATGCAGCTCGCCCCTTTGTTTTCACTTCTTTTTTCTGATGGTATACCAGGTGTATCATTTCTTGTTCTCTGAAAAATCGAAATAGTCGAGCTACGCTGTCCTCTGACAGCTCTTGTTCTTTACCCACGCCCTATTTGGCGAGCATTTCAAAGATGATTATGGTTGCAGAAGAGTCCGGGAGTAGAAGCCAGCATCCCTCGTCCAAAGTGATTAAGTGTAGATCTGCAGTAGTAGAGTTGAATGAAGAAATCCAGCAGCGATGTTTACTTTACCAAAGAAGATTATTGTTACAATGTAGTTTTCAACCAATGGAATTTATTGTGAAGTAGGTCAATCCCATTTCCGGCTCCAAAGTTGATCAGCCAATCAGAAGATTACTGCGTTGTTACCGCCAAATAGGTCAATCCTGTCAATCGAAATGTTTGTGATGTGATGTCCTGGAACTGGCACAAAATGATATACGACCTCCGGAACGCCAATCCCCCAGCGTTTGCAGTAGTGATGTTTCAGCGTTTTTCATTCTGTGTCTGCTCCAAAGTCCCCCTATGCCATTTACGCTGTCGTATGTTCGGTTATCTGATATGGTGACACCAGCATACGACAAGTGTTGATATCGTAGGGTTAATTCAACGTCGGTTATCCAGGGTGAGCCGTTGGGGTCCATCGTAGTCTTGCCTCTTGTCATGTGCGAGGACTTGCAGTGACAATGGGTATCTCGCTGCTCCAACGTCGAAGTATTTCAGTAGAAGTCTAAACGTCCCTCTTTAGGTCCACGGTAAAAACAGGTTAAAACATTTTTACAACATAGCCTCCTCGTGGCTTGCCACACCGTTGTACAGCGTGTATACTGCACAGTATGGTGTGGACGATTCCAGACAGCGGCACGCCTTGCGTGGTCACATGGTCCCTGGCAGCCGCAAGACGTCCTGCCTGTTCGGCGGTCTGAACTGGAATGTGATGAATTATGTCTACGTTATATTTGCTCGCTTAAATACCCGATTTTGACATGAGCTAGTGAACATGGAGTTACAAATAAAGACACGCCTACAAAGAAGAAATTAATTGATATAGAGACTATGTAGCTTTAAATGCTACACCATATCAGTAAATGGCCGTGGTCTAGTGGTTAAACGTACATTCATCAAAACTTAAGCGCAACGTCTGTGGTTCAAATCACGTTTTTTTGTCACATATATTCTGAAGCCGTTTATTTATCGATGTTACCTGTACGAAGGCTAAATAAAAATGTGATATTTTACGCATCGATTTTTGCTAATATACAGACTTTTAGGGTGTTCGTCGATTTGAAACTATCTCACACGTGACTCATTCATATTCATGAGTTAATACCAGTTAAAATAGAGACTGTGTAGCTTTAAGGTATGCTCGGCATTTTTAGAGGTTGTGTATTTCAGTCATGGGCTGAGGTTGTTCCAGATAAGTTTCTTCATATAAACTAATGGGATAAGTCGAAAAAAAGAGATTAGATTGACTACTTATTTGAGGAGATTGCATGGAGACAATTATCTTTAAGACTCACGTTCTTTATCATTTAATTAAAATCTATGTAGACATTATATTTGTGTAAGGATAGTCCTTAATTAGTGTATTGATTCTCTGTACTCACATGATTTTTTCTATAAAACGTGAAGATGTCAGTTTTGTGCATGTGTCATTTCTGTTTTTAACCGGGTTTTAGGAAAAAGAAATCGGCTTAATGATTGGCGTAAACAGGGCTGGCGGGCGGGCGTCAACATTTACTCTTTTTTTATATATCAGCCTTACCACGTCGGATATTCATCAAACTTTAACGACACCTTCTTCTCAATAAGCAATTACCATTCCTGAAAGCTAGTTTCTCCAAAATATGCGTTACGTTAACTTTTTTGTTTAGATTTCGTGGGCGGACGGATGCAAATTTATTTGTTTTATATCTCAGAATTTCCATTACCGATCTTCATCAAATTTTAACAGCACCTTCCTCTCATCAAGCACTTACTATACCCTGAAAACTAGGTCACTGTGACCTACTTTCTCCAAAATATACTTCACGTTAACCTTTTTGTTTAAGTTTCGGGGTTGGGGACGAGGGGGAATTTATTTTTGTTATATCTCAGCATTAACATTTCTACGTAAAATTTTATCAGTATCTTCCTCTCATCAAGTACTTACCATACACTGAAAACTAGGTCAACGTGACGTACTTTTACTAAAATATCTATTACGTTAAACTGTTTGTTTAAGTTTATGTTTTTCACTAAATGTTACTCTTTTTTTTTTAAACTGATCATTTCTCACCATGTACGGATGTAGATCTATGTGTTTTATGTGAATTTTCGTGTGTTCACTCGAACGTTATCTGAAGTGCATATGAAACGCGCGAATTCATTGGTTGAATTTAGTTAATCTTCTCATGAATATTGATTAGATGAAAGGTCGATCTGACGTGACTTTCAAGGCAGTGTTGTCAGATCCTATAGCGGAGAATATCAAAGCGTAATTAGAATATGATTTTAATGAGATTGTCGAGCGCGCTGTCATCTGATAGCTTTTGTTTTACGAGAGGTGTTCAACTTATAACATGGGGACGTAAACCGGTTTGTCCCGTGTATCGGTCTATCCTCCGAGCACGTTAAAGAACCATAGGAATATATTCGATAATAAGAGTAGGGCACGGTTCCCGGATTCCTATGTATCCTTCCCCTCTATCTGGGGCGGCGCTAAATAACCTATACTGTGTTGATGAGACGTTAAACAACATTCATTTCAATTCAACTTATAACGAACACTTTCATTTTGTACCTGATTCATACATCTTGACATTCTCGCCGAATATGTTCATTTTAATGCCAAGTCTAATATTTCTTTCGATATAAAACATTATGACATGAACTATTATGTGATTCCTAATTTTGTTCGTAAAATGGTAAAGAATGACATTTTGAAGCAAAAATCTTCCAATTATAAAATGTAACGGCAAAACAAATTTAAAAACAAATGCTTGTGATTTGTCGTTTAAGGTAATAGTAGTCATGATATGTCCATGTGTGAACTAAAAAAAATGGAATATGCATTTTTTTGCTATTTGTCGGTTTTCACGATTTCAGCGAAAATTAACCTGAACAAAAACTTTGAAAACTATCAAATCTATAAAAACTTCTAGTTCGAAACATCAACTGCAGGCATTGTTATGATGTCCTCCTCTATAAAAAATAAGTTTCGTTACTTTCTTATAAGAAAATAAATGAAAAATATATAACTTAAGATTTAGGGACAAAACACACAATGCAAATAATGAAAAAATATAAACTTTGACCAAAATATATCTTTATGTGGTATGTGATAATACAGCAACAATAACTATTTATTTTTTGTCTCATAAGAAAATGAATAATATGCTGATTTTGGTAAATTTATAAAAGCATCGGTAACAAACTAGCAAACTGTCCTATAATTTGTCAATTTCTTAAAATGTCGATAAAATTCGAACTTTTAATTCAACATTTATATTTTTGACTTAAAATAAAACATACGATCATATTTAAATTTCAAACACAGTTTTAAACAATTACGATATGAATTTAGTGACATTATTTGGTTTAAGGTAAAACTCTATGGCAATAGAAACACATAGGTTTAAAATTGGAAACTAGTGGGTACCTAATTCAAAACGTGTAGGTTATTTTTAAATGCATATGTTTTGAATAACAGTTTCACATGTGTTATGATAACCATTTCCGCTGACAAATAATATCTTAAACAAAAGTGTTACGTTATAAGTAGAACACCTCTCGTATTTATTGTTCGTGTTAACAATTTCTTCTAATTAGGCTATAGAGTTGACCTTTATTTTTGATACTTATAGTACATAATATTATATACTCAGTTGCAAAAGAAACTGGACACTTTCAACATTTTACTTTACACCCTATCCTCTTTATCAAGCGACAGTCCCTTAATGAGTCGACCTATTGAAAAACAAATGACAACTTGATATTTGCAATGGAATGATAAAAACGTTGGTACCATACATGGCATATTCATTTTGGAATTTTGTCAATTTAATTCTATTTTTTTTTATACAATATACATACATATTTATGAGTATATAATAATTATGGACTGTGATTATATACATGGTTCCATGGACTTAATAGAAGCATCTCATCCTCGGTCGATATTATTTAGGTCCATAGGTATCGACCTCATCCGATCTTACCGATGACTAATTTTGACAAGGTTACGATTAGACCAGTATATGTTTTATTAACTGTTTTACCGATTTTTTCGGCAAAAATGTAGGATAGGAGGAGGGTAAAAAAATAAAATAATTATTTTTTTTTTTGCAAAAGAAACTACGATATAATCCTCGAAATAATATAGATTCGGAAAATGAAAATGTTTTCCTTTCGAGTGGTATACATTTTCTTCGAAATTAATGCTTTTTTCTGGAAACACAAAGTTTTTTTGTTTTTTTTCATTTTTGCCAATTTTTGGGGTAAGAGGGTCGGTAATCTTAAAAATACCAAAAAAATATAAAAACTGGTCTTACATGCATTTTTTTAAACAAATCTTATGTTTCTGCTGTCTTGTCTAGATACCTGATTCACAGTCAAGATGGTGGTGATCAAGTCCAACATAATGTATTCGTGCCAGGCATTCTACATAGGCGCTGCTCCTCCGTCAGAAGACAGGAAAGGTGTGGAGGCGATACAACAGCCGCTGAAAGAATTGTAAGTTGGCCTAGGTTTGGTACACTTTCAGCACATAAAGAATAGAACGAAATACACACGTTTCCATAAAATGATTGTTTGCATACTTGGCATTATTTTTCATGTATTCATATAAAGACCCTTAGAAAATCAGTGTCGCTGTGTTCCGGCTGAGTGATTTTTTGGCGGAGTTATGGCCCCCTAAAGGTTTTAATACAGATACTTTATCCGGTCTAGTTATCTTTAACCCCTGGCCGGATTTCAACGAAACTGCAAGGATGATCAGTACCAAGCATAATTGCAGATGTCTTCGCCATGTTCCAGTTGAGTGATTGTTGGCGGAGTTATGGCCCTTTAAATGTTTTAATACACAAACTTTGCCCGGACTAGTTCTCATGAATCCCTTGCCGGATTTCAACGAAACTGCAGGGATGATCAGTACCAAGCCTAGTTATGCATATCCTCGTCGTGTTTGATTTTTGGAAGAATTATGGCCCTTTAAATGTTTTAGTACAGTCTTTGTCCGGACTAGTTCTCCTTAAACCCTTGCCGGATTTCAACGAACATTTGCAAAGATAATCAATACTAAGCCTTGTTGTGCATATCTTCGCCATGTTCCGGTTGAATGATGTTTGGCCAAGTTATGGCACTTTAAAGGTTTTATACACAAACCTTGTCAGGACTAGTTCTCCTGAACCCCTGTCCAGATTTCAACGAAATCTGGCCATGATGATCAGTACCAAGTCTTATTGCGCATTTCGTTACCGTGTTGCAGTTGAATGACTTTTGGCAGAGTTATGGTCCTTTAAAGGTTTAATACACAAACGTTTTCCCGACTAGGTCTACTGAACCGTTGGCCGGATTTCAACAAAACTGTAGTAGTTGCGCATATCGTCGCTGTGTTCTGGTATAGTTACGGCCCTTTAACGGTTTTAATACACAACATTTGTCCAGACTAGTTCTCCTGAACCCCTAGCCGGATTTCTACGAAACTTGGCAAGGTGTTCAGTACCAAGCCTTGTTACGCATAAAAACAACCTCTAGTTTCAATTAAAACTAATGGCAATGCATAAAGCTCACACAAAAAAAGATTACACTAGCCGATCTAGTATTTTTTTGTCAACTACGTTATTTGTATTCTCCCCAAACATTTCAGGGAGCTTATGGGACTGAGATGAAACTTAACACACTGATAAAGGGCCATGTGAAAAAGTTCAGAGTTTAAGAACCATAACTATGTCTTCATTCAAATTAAAGTTATTGCCTTTTATAACTTTATACTTATAATTCTTTTGCGGAGCATAACTTGAAAACCAATAATTGGACTGAATGAAACTTCACACAATAATAGAGGGCAATTTGAGAAAGTGAAGATTGCAACATAATGTATAACCATAAGAGCTTTGATTCTCAGAGCTAAATGAAACTAATCTTCTTAAGCGATTTTGGTATTTAACCCTTCCGGACACATATACACTCACATGCTGAGTCTGCCAATTAATGACGTTGAATGGATACAGTTTACCTTACTAACCGAGTTCAATAACACAACATTTAATATAACTAGAATGGTGTTCCACGGAACACTCGTGTCGCCTGCCGTGAACTCATTTCAACAATGACAATAAAGTATCTGCATTGGATAATTGATAAGGAAGAACTGTGTAAAGTTCCATAACCATAGGTTAATATTTTGACTAAGTTATGAGCTAGGTTAGATTGCGGGTTTTATGAAAAGGGGCATAACTCTGTCAAAATGACAGTCAGAGATATTGAACACGTGTAACGAAATTTCTTTGAGTAAGCTGATATGCTTGAAGTTTCATGGACATAGGTCAAATACTTTCCAAGTTATAGCCAGTTATGAGCTTGGTTAGGCAGCAGATTGGAGTTTTATGAAAGGGGCATAACCCTGCTGGAATGAACGTGAGAGTTATTGGTCATGGGTAACAATATTCTGTGTGGTAAGATGAATATGTGTGTGAAGTTTCATGAACATAGGTTAAGTGCTTCTTAAGTTATGGCCAGTTACGAGCTTGGTTAGGCTGCAGTACAGGTTAACGTTTTATGAAAGGGGGCATAACTCTGCCAAAATGAAAGTCAGAGTTATTGGACGTATGTAACAACATTCCTTGGGTAAAGATGATGTGTGTGAAGTTTCATGAACATAGGTTAAATACTTTTCCAGTTATGGCCAATGTTAGGTCGCAGGTTAAAGTGTGACGGATGACGACGAAGGACGACGACGACATACGGACGGACGAATGACAAATTTATCCCTAAGTGTCTGCCATGCTACGCATGATATGTTAATCATAGAGTCATATATTTTCAGGTACCGGGGTAATGTGTCACTGGTCGAAGGACATGACGTCACCGTCACGGTCATGCCCGAAATGGTCCACGTCAAGTACACTAATGACGTTTTGTCTGACTTTACGATGCCCATTTCGAGCCTTTCAATCTGCGCGGCTGTAAGATGCGTGGACAGTCAATCCGATAGCGGAAACATGAAGTTTGTCCCAGTACACTCAGTAATCACGGCTAATGAGCCCGACTCTGAACATCCGGCGCTCTTCGCGACGGTGATGCGTCGAAGCACGGACCGATCTCTGCCTCTGGAGTGCAACGCTTTCATTTGTAGCGCAACAAGAGATGCCCTGCATTTGGTCAACGCCACGCAAACGGCACACACTGCGCTCCGGCGGGGCTACAGCCCAACTGGTGCCATGAAATTCTTTATTGACCAGTCGACGGAGTTTGATCGTACGATTCGTCTCCAGAGCAGCTCTTCCGCTGCTAGGAAAACTGAAGCAAAGAAGATCTACATGTACCAAGAAGACTTCGATACACGCGTAAATAACGAGTCAAGAACCTACGTCACAACAACTGAAGATGGAGATTTTAATCGATACAATCACGTATCACAGATTTACAACGGCTCGAACGTCGTTCTCAACGGCGATGCACGTGATTCAAGTACGACGTATTACGTCAAGGCCGGTGATTATAGACCGCCGACTCCGGAAACCGTTCGTGAACCAGAAACTATTGTGGTAGGTCTTAACGTAGAGGAACAAGAGCGTCCTCCTACCCCAGTACAGCAAACTATCATTGTTGACAAACCTATTATTAGGAAGGCCCCTCCACAGCAGATTCCGAAACCAAGGATAATCGAGCGACCGGTGTATATAGATGCACCACCGCCGCCGAAGATTGAACCGCAGACAATCTATGTAGACAAGCCGATCCTGAAAGAGTATGCTAAGGTGGAAATACCAAAACCTATCGTGGTTGAGAGACCCATTTATATTGACCCCCCTTCCCCGCCTACCATGGAGCCACAGAGGATTATAGTAGATAAGCCAATCATCAAAGATTTTCCACCTATGCCAGACTATCCTGCACCCATTATCACTGAAAATAATGTGTATATAGATCCGCCACAATGGCCTCAGCAAACACCTCAGCGAATCATAGTGGATAGGCCAGTCATGAAAGAGATCGGACCACCTCCAGCTCCGCCTAAGCCTATTGTAGAGGTGAGAGAAGTCCTCATAGATCCTCCGGAGTATCCCGTTCAACAACCGCACAGAATAGTTGTAGAACAGCCCAAGTTTAACCCACCAAAACCCGCACCACGACCCCCGACACCAATCATCGAAACAAAAGAGGTTTACATTGACGCTCCTCCGTTTCCTGCACAAGAGCGACAGAGAATCATAGTCGAGAAACCCGTCATCAGGAACCCGGGACCTCCTCCACCGGCTCCTGCGCCGGAAATTATAGAAAAGGCTGTATACATAGATATGCCGAAATATCCTCAGCAAGAACCACAGCGCATCATCGTTGAGAAAGCGGTTGTCCGGGATCGCGGCCCACCGCCACCACCACCCCCACCCATAATCATAGAAAAAATCGTCTACATTGATCCACCACCGTGGCCAGTCCAGGAGCCGCAGAGAATCGTAGTTGAGAAACCGGTATTCCGACAACGTGCACCGCGTCCGCAGGTTAAACCAATCATAATCGAGAAGCCAGTCTACATGGACGCCCCTGAACCACCCCCGCAACAAGTGCAAAAAATAGTCGTGGAAAGGCCGGTAGTCCGCGGAACAGCCTACGGTATGTCCGAAACTCGCAGAGTTCCGTCGGGTTATAACTATCAGTACCAGTACAACAGGCCGACGACGAACGTTGTTACAAGATCATCTTACGCGGTACGTGGCGGGGGCTCACCTCGCGGACTGCGTCGCTACGCCTGGTCAGAAACTGGAGGAGACGATCGCAATCAGTCGCGATGGGAGTACAACAGCGATACTGGCGGATACCGAGTCTTCGGACAACCACGCGACTTTCGCCAGAGCCAGTTCATGAACGAAAGAGGGTTTGGGAGGAGAATAACGCAGGAAGCTAGGGGAGCTAACTCTTACACTTACGGAAATGCCTACAGGATGAACGACACTCGAAGAGGATCTGTAAGCAGCTAAAGGATACGGACCATACGAAACATTGAAGTGTTCACAACCAAATTATACACTTTTCGTATATATATTTCGCATAGTATGAGGAATGTATCCATGGCAGTGTTTATGGACTAATAAGCACTTTCATAACTTGCAAGCTTGGCTGAGTTGTGCGAACATTGCAATTAAACATTTTTCCATTTGAGAACATTTATTGTAATGTTAGTTTATATGCAGGGTATGTGGAGAAGATATTTTACGAATCTTGCTAGTTGAACTCCTCTTTATAATTCTTATTCGAACTGTAACTCCAGCACTGACAAAAAAAACACGAGTAGACGAGTTGTACACACAAGCGCTGATCAAAAACGAGTACCAGAACAAAAGCGCTGACTAGTGCTGATGGACTATGAAACTATAACCGATGACTAGAAGGTGTACCTGAATCATAACTCAAGCACTGACTAGAACGTGTACCTGAGTCAAATCCAGCGCTGACTAGTGTAATTAAATTATGGCATCATCGTTGACTAGATCGTGTACATGAATCATAACGCTACTGCTGACTAGAACGTGTACATGAATCATAACTCTACTGCTGACTAGAACATGGACATGAATTGTAAATCCAGCGCTGACTAGTAAATCCAGCGCTGACTAGAACATGGACATGAATTGTAAATCCAGCGCTGACTAGAAAAGTGCACGTGAACTGCAAAGTGTAAATGAACTAAAAAACTATAACACACACCATCGCTGACTAAAATATGGACATGAATCATAACACAAGCACCAGCTACACACGTACTTACATGTATTACTATACTACTCAAAATTTGCTAAGGATCACTTTTTTGCTGTCTAAATTTCTTGCTGAAATAAATCGCATTATTTCTATTTTACATGAAATTATTTAGGGCAGTGTATAGTTATGTTACCTCATGATTTGATTCAAACTGTGGAATTGTTGAAGTATCAATGAAATTAATATCGTTATTGTGAATTAATTTCTAATAAAATTATATGGAAGAATGTTACGTCACAGACCTGTGGTTAGGTTCAACATTAATCGATTTCCAATCATAACAAATACATTGCTCTGTATAAGTGACAAAATGATGACTGATGGTGCTAGGCTTCTGAGCAAACATTCCGAACCTACTCAGTTCTGCATCAATAAATCTCCGTACCAATAGAACAAATGAACGAATAAATGTCACATATATATTTAAATAATTATCGACATGTACCTTTCGCAAATAACAACTTCAACTTGTCATTGTATGTTAACTTACCGTGAACGAATCACCTTGAACCTGGTGTGTCCTTTGATGAACTGCTGGTTGAGGACTTTACACGTTTAGGTGTATATCAATCTTATGTGGTTTTGAATGTAACATCATTCGCTAACGCTCAGTGTACAGTTGGATTAATTAGAAAATAGACAAATGGGTTACATAGATATAGTCATAGATCGAATTTAAGTTAACTTGTCAAGTTATGTAGCTATTTACTGCATTATAGAACTGTTTTGAGCGAATGATCACTGTGAACTGGTGTGGGGTGGGGTGGGGGGGAGTGGGGTGTGTGTGTGGGGGGGGGGGGGGCGGGGGGGGGGAAATACTCATTTTACACATAACTTGCACAATTGTTTAAAAATATATATATCATAAACTTATTTGCTTCATACGACGTATTATTTTATTTCTGTAAATTCTTATGTTACCTTTCAAAATGTTTATTTTTACATTATTACATTTTTTGTTTTCAGACACTAATTAAATGTTTCATTTAAAAATAACGAAATAAACCAAACACATTTAGTTTCAAGAATCATTCTCAAACTCCTTAAAAAGCAGAGATTATCCTTTTCAACATCTGATAATGACCTTTAATGTTTCGTCATCGAATATAATCAAGAAAAAAATGTATCACTTCATTTCTTATAAACTGTTATTTTATATATTTTTACATGTACATGTGTTAACCGTTTATAAAAAAATAAATAACAAATATTTAACTAAAAGTATATTGCTTTTGGTTACTTTTACTGCCTTAAATAATGCATATTTCTTATACGACCAAAAGTAAGTCAGTGTTATGTCGTAAACCCTCTCCAAAAACAGTTGCCCAGATTGACTATTACAAGCCTGCATGTAGCATGGCAGTAACTTATGGATCACTTTCCGTCGTCTGTCGTCCGTCGCCCGGTCGTCCCCCCGCCACACTTTAACCTGCAATCTGACCTTGGTCATAACTTGAAAAGTGTTTTACCTATGTTCATGAAACTTCAAATACCTCAAGGAATGCCGTTACACATGTCCAATAACTATGACTTTCGTGTGGGCAGAGTTATGCCCCTTTTTATAAACTTTAACCTGTAACCAGACGTAGCTCATAACTTGGCAAAATATTGACTTATGGTCATGCAACTTTATAAAGTTTTTCCTTATCAATTAGTCAGTGCAGAGTAATGCCCATTTTCATAAAACTGAAACAATTGAAATACAAATCTGCTCCATAATTATGAAGGATTGCATCCCCTGTTTTCAAACTTTATGGTTAGCTTGTCATTGCTGATGTAAGCACACGACAAGCCACACACTTGTTTCGTGGAACACCCTTCTAGTTATTATCACCGAGAGATTGGTTACGACGTATCAACACGAAATGGTTTATTATGAGATTTCAAATTAACACGAGATGGATATAATCACGAGATTGGTTCAATTGATCACGAGATTGGTTATAATCACGAGAATGGTTCAAAGTAATTCGAGATTTGGTTCAAATTAACACGAGATGGTTATAATCACGAGATTGGTTGTTATCACGAGAGATACTGGTTATTATCACCAGAATGGTTATTATCACGAGATTGGTTGTTATCACGAGAGATACTGGTTATTATCACCAGAATGGTTATTATCACGAGATTGGTTGTTATCGCGAGAGATACTGGTTATTATCACCAGAATGGTTATCACGAGATTGGTTGTTATCACGAGAGATACTGGTTTTTATCACCAGAATGGTTATCACTAGATTGGTTGTTATCACGAGAGATACTGGTTATTATCACCAGAATGGTTATCATGAGATTGGTTGTTATCACGAGAGATACTGGTTATTATCTCCAGAATGGTTATTATCACGAGATTGGTTGTTATCACGAGAGATACTGGTTATTATCACCAGAATGGTTATCACGAGAGATACTGGTTATTATCACCAGAATGGTTATCACGAGATTGGTTGTTGTCACGAGAGATACTGGTTATTATCTCCAGAATGGTTATTATCACGAGATTGGTTGTTATCACGATTTTGGCTATTATCACGATACTGATTATTATCTCCAGAATGGTTATTATCACGAGATTGGTTATTATTACGATATTATTATTGGAGAGGACATCAGACCTCTGGAGAACAGTGTTGAGGTTTTAAGCTGGGAGTAGATGCAAGCGCGTCCCTACTCTGGCATACACGCTGACACATTGCCTCGCAGTCTTCAACCTGGCTATATAAGGCTGACGTGTACGGTTAAGGATAAAAGGCAAGTAATAAGTGGATGAATGTTTTATGTGTTCGATTCACATGCAAGAAGCAAAAATGATATGCCTGGTGATATCGGTAAAGCCATAGAGTTGTAGTTTAATAGTGTTGAACTAGGATAAGGAATATAAAAAAACGTCTACAATATTACTGTTTACACACGTTTCACCTCAATATGCTGTCCTCTTGGCTTCTTCTTAAATAATTGAATTGAGGCACCTGGGTAGAACCACCGACGTTCCGTACGCAAGCCAGCTGGATAGATTCCTCACATAAAGATTCCTAGGCCCCTGAGAGATCAAGCGTTGAGGGGTAAGTGATTCTTTTTAAAGAAACCTACTTGTCAACTCATTGGCTATTAACACGAGACTTGATATTATCACAAGAGTTTGATGTGCGACAAGAACAGATAGATCCAGGAGTTGAGGTTTTGGAGGCAAAACGTTTAAAGTAATAAAAAATACAGCAAAAAATTAACATCACATGCTCTGTGGCGATAAGGGAGGTGGGGAGTTAAAACACATTTTCCCATCGGGGAGCTAGTGACATAGTCCCCCATCCTGGATATGTCCCTTTACGTAAGTGTGGGCAAGTTCAAGGGAAGCAACTCCTATATATTGAATATACACAGTAAACATTTATTACAGATCCTATTAGTTCAATCATTTTTGAAAAAGAACTCTTTACGCTACTTATATGGTGGCATATAAATGTCGTCGTGATAATTTAGTCACGATACATTTTTCACCTATTAAGACGACTTTTAAGCCCTTATAAGTCGACTTATAAGAAAAACTACCCCTAAAAGTATCGTGACAAATGTCTTTGCTAACTCGCCGTAAAGTCGCGATAATTCTCTGGATTGACAGTCAAGTTAGACTGCTACACAGCATTGAGTGAAGCGGGACATGTGCAGTGAATCAGTATATGCCCTCCCTGTATATGCCCTTCCTTAAAATCCGGGTGATCCGAAAACTAAAAAACTAACGCCACATAGTAATCGAGCATGTCACCACGACTTCATGGTTAACGTTTGTCGTCATACTTATCTAGACTTTGTTCGTATAAGTCAACTTATAAGGGCTTAAAAATCGTCCTAATAAATGAAAAATGTATCGCGACTAAATTATCTCGACGGCAGTTATATGCCACCATATACTTATTATTATTATTATTATTATTATTATTATTATTATTATTATTATTATTATACATCAGGATGACGGTATGCGAAGATCATCATGCGCATCGATGCATGCTCCGAACTTACCTTATGGTGCACAGTTTTTATTAAATAAATGTGTTAGATACCGTGTTACTGAGGGAGTCACTAAGTACGAAGGCTTCGGAAGCCATTTAAAAAAGAATATTGCTATTGTGTTTGGGTGGATAACTAAATGATACACCCATCACGTGATCAGTGTTATCGGGTGTTTCGGGTGTGTTTATCACTCACGTGCGGTTGTACTGGGTGTGCCGTTATTGCTTTATCACACACTCCGCATGTAATACCCATTTATATCACTCACCTCAGTAGTTGTAAGCGGAACATTATTTTAGCAAAGGTCATGCTTTTTACCTCAAAATCGTCATACTTGGTAAAGTTTAGATAAAGTATATACCTACTATGAATATTTCGCCAAGGGTAAATCGAGATATAAATCTAAAGAATTCATGAGAAAAACATTCGTAATAAAGTTTTTATTAAACCGGAGTCATTATTGGGGAAAATACGCTTACTCAGTTTAACACTTTTAAAACTCACATACTACTGAAAGCATAAGTTAATTAAAGGGACACATGGCAATCTTGATTTCTTAAAAACTCGCAGCGTCCCATTAGTTTTTCTGCCTATCTTGCGTTTGTTCAATCATTAATGGTAATTATACGAATAGTTTAAAGCAAAGTGTTTTTGCATATTATTAACTGTTGATTATATTGCGCCAATAACATTTGGTAGAATAAGGAAGAAAACTGAAATCTCTTAATTTTTATTTAATAAATATGCAAGCAGGTTCAAAGTCAAAACAAGCAACGTGGAAATTCCTCGAAAACCAGGTTTTCCGAGCAGATTTTTAGTAACAGTGACCTTGACCTCAGTGACCCCAAATGCAATCCTAAGCTTCCTTTACATATAAGGTACCTACACAGCAAGTTTTGTTCCAATATCTCATTCCCAACTAAAGTTATTGAGCGAAAACCGTTTTTCTATGTTTAATAACAATAACCTTGACCTTGACCCCAGTGTCCCCAAATGCAATCCCAAGACTTTATTTTGATATAAACTACCATCACAGCACGTTTCATTCTAATATATCATTCTTTAAGTCATTGAGCATAAATCGTTTTTCTATTTAGTAACAGTGACTTTGACCTTGACCCCAGGAACTCCATCTGCAATCGCAAGCTTTCTTTCCATATAAGCTACCGTCCCTGCAAGTTTCATTGCAATACCTCATTCTTAACAAAGGTTATTGAGCTGAAACCATTGTTCTATTTTAATAACAGTGGCATTGACCCTAGTGACACCCAATGCAATCCAAAGCTTTATTTCCATATAAGCTACCTACCCTGCTAGTTTCATCGCAATACCTCATTCCTAACAAAAGTTATTGAGCAGAAACAATTTTCTAATTTTAGTAACAGTGACCTTGACCTTGATCCCAATGGCCTCAAATGCAATCCCAAGCATCCTTTCTATATAAGCTACATACCCTGCAAATTACATCGCAATATCTCGTTCCTAACAAAGGTTATTAAGCGGAAACCGTTTTTCTATTTTTAGTAACAATGTTCTTGACCTTGATCCCAGTGACCCCAAATGCAATCCCAAACTTCCTTTCGATATAAACTACCAAACAGCAAGTTTCAGTCTAATATCTCATTCCTTACTTAAAGTCACTATCCCTCCATCAACAGGCAAATCGTACAATAGAATCTTTAGCCAGCCAGGTCAAACCCCAAAACTGGAGAGTCGAATTAAGTTCCCATAATTCATTTTACATATTCAATCACGGGTATTTTAATAACCCGTGATAAAAACTATACTTTTAATCGACCCATATACATTATTATATGACCTGAACACCTGGATAGAATTTTGATAAACAGTTCTGCAGTGTAATTTTGCTGTTATTTGGTGGGTTAGTTTCTTTAAATTATTGACCGGAACCTGTTTTCTATTATTAGTAACAGTGTCCTTGACCTTAACCCCAGTGACCACAAATGCAATCCCAAACTTCCTTTTAATATAGGCTACCTACACAGCAAGTTTCATTCTAATATCTTATTCCTTAATTAAGTTATTCAGCAGAAACCATTTTTCTATTTTAGTAACAGGGACCTTGACCCCAGTGATCCCAACTGCTATCCCAAGCTTCCTTTCCACATAAGCTACCTTCCCTGTAAGATTCATTGCAATACCTCATTCCTACAAAAGTTATTGAGAGAAAAACATTTTATTTTTAGTAACAATGACCTTGATCTTGACCTCAGTGACTCCATATGCAATCCTAAGCTCCCGTTACATATAAGGTGCCTACACAGCAAGTTGTGTTCCAATATCTCATTCCCAACTAAAGTTACTGAGCGAAAACATTTTCTATTTTTAGTAACAATGACTTTGACCTTGACCCCAGTGACCCTAAATGCAATCACAAACCTCCTTTTGATATAAACTACCAACACAGCAAGTTTCATACCTATATCTCATTCCTTAAGTTATTGAGCGGAAACTGTCAAGCTACAAAGTCCAAAGTAGTTTAACTGGTATAACTGTGCACTGGTCGATGTCTATACAGTAAATGAATTCCTGCCCGATGTGCACTGGTCGAAGTCTATACAGTAAACGATTTCTGCCCGATTTCGACATGAGATGGTGAACATGAAGTTAAAAATAAGGACACGCCTACAAAGAATAAATCGATTGATATAAAGACTGTATAGCTTTAATTAAGAACGTTTATTATTATTTAGTGGCTTGTCACTTATTTATAATATTTTCGCCCGAATCCTGCTCACCATCCACCCCCGCACTCAACCCGCTCCCCCGCCCTCCTACCCACACTCATGATGCAAAATCCTACATGGGACACTTAAACTGGCAAGGCAATATGCAACCCAACACTATACATTATTTGTTGTTAAATACATAACTTCAGATCAAAGAGATCGTGGATCGAAAGCAATTAAAGACAAATTTCTGGGAAGTTAAGCTATTCGTGATTTCTGTACAACAGATGAAGACATTTGTAGCGGTGGTTGTGCGTGTAAACGTGAATAGACAAGCAGACACACCATGTGTGATTCGAATCGAGATGGTGTAGCTTTAACTGCAGGTTTACTATGTTATTGACTAGCTGGTTAGTTGTGTGTAAAAGATAATATACAACCACTCCATAATGTATGCAGTTTTACTTTACATATAACCCCTCCATAACGTATACAGTTTTACTTGTAACCCCTCCTATAATGTATACAGTTTTGCTTGTAACCCCTCCTATAATGTACACAGTTGTATCTGCAAGCCTTCCTATAATGTATACGGTTTTACCTGTAACCCCTCCCATAGTGTAGACAGTTTATCTGCAACCTCTCCCATAATGTATATAGTTGTATCTGCAACCCCTCCCATAATGTATAAAGTTGCATCTACAATTCCTCCCATTATGTACACAGACATTCTTGCAACCCCTCCCATAATGTATACAGTTGTATCTGCAGCCCCTCCTATAATGTATACATATGTATATGCAGTCCCTCTCATAATGTATACAGCTGTATCTGCAGCTCCTCTCATATTGTATACAGAT